>APFE030243221.1:13137-53592 GCA_000404065.3 Pinus taeda
GTGTGGTGTCTATACGCTGCATGATCTCAAACATGCAGAAAAGGAAGCCACAAAGATTCAATCTTTAACTCTGGCCACAATCCCAAACAGGGCATTTGATCCAAAGCAAGTTGCCTATGTCGCATTAGAACAGGCCAAATTGACAAAGTTTGAGCATCAGGAAGATATATTTGATGACCTGTTCACTTCAATTGAAACCATTGGTCAGGCTAAAGAACTCGCTAGGATGAAATATAATGATGAAGGGTTGACAGAGTTCAATAAACTTAGAGAACAGAGGTTGCAAACTCTACCTCTAGATTTACTAGCAACGACCCCAGTGACATCGTCAAGCGAGTCTGGTCGGCAACAGTTAAAGGAACCTCCTGCTATAACAAAATATCATAATAAAGAGAAGGAGGAAAAGTAGGAAGAACAACTAAAGAAAGAGCATGAGGATAGACAACAGAGGGAACAAGAGGAGCATAAAAGGAAAGAGCAGGAACAAGAACAGAAGGAGTCTCAAACTGAGAAAGGGCAACAGGCCACCACTGATGTCAATGTGGACACTACCACAGACCCTAAATTGCTCCAGGAATGGCAGCAGTTTCATTCTATCATCAGTGGATTAGAATGCTCAAAAGATACAAACACTTCTAAGACTAACGACATGCAAGACATTACTTCACCTCAGGTTCTAAGTGGAACCAGTGGCCCACCCAGTTCTAAGGATGTTGAGATAATTCCAAAAGACCCCACCGATCAAATCATTCTGCAGGTAGAAGATATTCCTCCATTGGATGTTTTCTACAGCATGAGGCATAGAGCAGTTGTAAAGCGATCAAGGAAAAGACGAAGGATTGATCAACCTTCTATCTTTCCGGAGCAAACAGTCACGGGTAATGTAGTATGGAAGGAGGAATTGGACCCCTCCGATGACCTAACAAAGCTGTCACAGTATGCTGGAGCCTATTCGGCAACAACAATCGACAAAGCATCGGAGGTAAGCCTTCTATTGAAGAATAAGGACCAAAAAATCTCTGCATTACAGGCGGAATTGGCTGAGACAAAGCAGAAGGCAGCGCAAGCAGAGGAGCAGTTGCTGGCACAACAGAAAATGAACAATCAATTAACCCAACAATTGCAAGCGGAAAAGCAAAGGATCGACCAAAGTGTGATCCAGAAACAGAAATAATTGATGGAGGCATTGGCACAATTGAGAGCAGCAAATGAACAAATGATGAAAACCAAAGATGAGCAAATCGCTCAAATGTCATCGCAATTAGAAAAAATGAAAGGTGCTTCGCAAGTGGCAGAGTTCAAAAAAGAAGCATCATTGATAAACAATGCGTTAATATCTCAGGTTAGACTCTTGTGCCAACAGATCGCTCAAGTTGAGCCACTGTGCGAGTTAACTATATCTATAAATCAGCAGGTAGAGAAGGCCAGGGATGAATTAAATCAAGCCGAAGAGGCCATTACTGCATATCTTGACTGGCAAGATTCTGATCAGGGAAAAGCAGCAAATTTGCCCAGGATACTTGAAACATATAAGGATATACTTGTCACAGAATGGCACACTCAGGTGATGAAAGCAGAGAGAGCAGCTTCAAGATGTAAATCAACTTCTAGCAATCTAGTTGATTTAGTCAACAACACTCTCTACTTGGCAAATGATTTCCCAATGTACACCAGGAAAGATGACAAAAACAAATACATTGGAGAAATCATGTTATCCTGAGTTAGAAGAAAAGGGAAGATTAATCGCTGGGATTAATAGTTTAAACTTGGATGCATATTGGCTCTTCCTAATTAAGCCACATACACAAAGAGCCGCCCTTAAGTGTTTAACAGATGCAATCGGGTGTATAATTCTCGATATTCAAGATGCCACCTATGCTGCCCAACTCAGTTCGCGCCTCAACAAACCTCCGGAAGTTGAGCCAATGCTTGGAATAAATCAGCTTAGATTCAAAGGAAAGCAGCCGACTTTATGAATCACCCTCCAGCTTGCCAGATCGCTAGCCAAAATAGGATCAAGAGTCATTGATATCAATTTAGTAGCATTTCTATTTAGTAGATATTTAAATTAGTATTGTATTTATAGACCCTTTCATGTTTTTAGAAAGGGTCGTAAAATTTTGTAAGAGACTTAATAGACTGAAGTTTGCACTACTGTGCTTCAGTTGATATTATTTTATGAAACTTGACCAGTTGTTCTTAATTTAATGAGGAAGCTTCTTTATGCAATTGTGCACTATTGTCGTTGATTGAGAATGTTTTTGCGTTAAAGGAAGAACTGCACATAGCGATTGATATCTGGGAGTGTCACGCAGCTCACATGGTATTTTTATCTATGTCTGAATTCATTCCGTTTATATGAATTGTTATGTAATTATTTTTGCTATCGTTGATTATATGCATGCGCTATAACAACAGATCTTATTCATTCCACTATTGGATGTTTGGTGATGTGCCTTTGCTTTTAATCATGTGTATGACAATGATATAGATGTTTAAAGTGTGGTAATTTCGCTTCAATCGCTTTGCTTAACTATTTAGGCACAACAATATTAAATGAATTAATATCTATTTTGGAAAGATACAATCATCTATATGCTTGTCTTTTAGACATAGAACATCAAACGCTACGCTTTAGAGCTCAATAGATTCCCGGGATAGTTCCATTTATTTATATTTCTGTTAATAGTTTTATCCTTTCGCTCACCGCTAGTGTAGTCTATAAATCATTCACCCATCCCATTTATCTATTTCTGGGAAAGTGGTCCCATTATCTCCAGTCGGAGCCACTATCCCAAACGGAAAAGGAGCTGTACTAAGGTCCGGACCGGGTGGTTTCCTCAATGTTGTTGCAGCGATTTTCGAGGCATCAACATTTTTGGTGCTAGAAGGAGGGCCCTGACTATGAATGGCAAGCAAACCCAAGCCTACAAGCCATTCTAAGAGTAATTCTCCCTCCAAATCTCCTAGTTATTCTCGATCGCATGCTGGTTCTCCAAATCGCAATCAAGAAGAACAGGAATCAACTACCACTGCTCACACCCATCATACTTCAGAACAATTGAGTCTTGAATCCCCTAAAGTCCAGTCTCTTATCCATAAACTTCAGACCTTCTCGATTTCGCCACAAAAATCTGAAGTATCACAAAGCAGTGTGACTTCGCAGTTCAATATATCTCATCCACTTACCAGACTCCAAAGCGAAAAGCTTGGTATCGAACCCATTGAGTTCCCTTTACCCGAAAGGAAAAGGACCAAGAAACATATCAAAGGGTCTGATAGTGAAGAACTTTCTTCCACATCATCCGTTTCATCTCCTCATCTGCAAAGTCAACCACCCACTCCTCCATTACATATTGTTGTCCATCAGGGAACAGAAGCCTCAACATCTCAATCTGCTCACCCTTCAGTATCATCTATTTCCCATACATCTGGAATCCCAATAGTAGTATCAACCACTGGTACCATTACAGTGGTAGATCCATGGACCAGGCCCGGTGCGGTCAATATGCCTGTGCCATTGCATCCTTTACCAGATGCCCCTGAAAAATGGCTTCCTAAATTTAACCCAGATGATGGAACTCAGGCCGAAGAACACATTAATAATTTCATGCTGTCGGTCAACTTGAAAGGGGTAATGCAAGAACATGTTGTTGTCAGACTTTTCCCTTATACTTTGCAAGGATCAGCAGGATCCTGGTATTTCTCCCTACCCTCTGGTTCTATTACCAGTTGGGATACATGCCAAAAGCAGTTTCTTACTAAGTATGGAGATGATAGGTCTTTAGCAACTCTAATAAACGATCTCTCCAACCTGAGAATAGAGCATAGGGAACCCATAAAGGAATTTAATGCTCGCTTCAATAAACTCCTCAACAAAATCCCTACAGCTTCCAAACCAAGTGAACAAATATGAAGCGAATGGTATATCACTGCCCTACCTGCCAATATAGCCATTTTCGTAGATCGGGCTGGGAAACCTACCTTAGCAGAAAACATGAAAGAAACACTTGATGTGGAAAAGCGCATCAATTCCTTAGAAAAGAAAGCTACCTTGGAAGACAGGAAAGCTAAAAAAGTTTCTTTTAAAGAAGACTCCAAGAAGAAAAGCCCCAAAGGCCCATATGACATGGAAGGATTGCAAAAAGTCATGAAAACATTGTCCAACGAAATGATTGACATAAAGAAACAGGTGGACGAAACTTCAAACAAAAGACCTTTTAGGACTTATAAGAAAACATAAACAAAGCCACCCAATGTCATATCTAATGCAGATTCAGACCAGGAAGAGGAAGAAGAAGAAGCAACTCCGCCAACCGACGATGAAGAAGAAGTAGCTGAGTGTCATGGAATGTGGGATTTCATACTCCCCGATCCTGATACTGATAATGAAGAAGAAGCCTTCCCAGTCACCACCAGGAGTAAAAGTACTTTTGAACCTGCCCAGGCAACTTCAAAGAAAAGGAGCGTAGGTGCCACTACAACGAAGGAAAAAGTACCTCCAAAGAAACCACCTGCAGTAGTCCCTCAAAACCAGCCCTCAACTTCTACTTCCCCTTCAACTTCCAAGACGTTAGTGGTATCCGATTCAATGGAATACAACATTGTTGATGACATGAAAAATACCAAAGCCAACGTAACCATGTTTGAGCTTAGCAAACTAAAGCATCAACAAAAGTTACTTCTTAAAGAATTGAATGTTGTTCCTTCTACTCCCATTCCTAGTTCAAAAGCTGCTAATGATTCAGGCCAATCCCCTCCAGCTAAGGTTGAAGCTACAGATTCAGTCCTAATTGGGGACAGGTCAAGCTCTCATACTCCACCGTTTCTCCTAACTTATGAAATCTACAGCAGAAACCTACACAATTGTTTAATTGACTCAGGAGCATCCTCTAACATAATGCCAGCTTCAGTTTGTTCCAAATTGAACATAGAGCCCCAGAAGTCTGCCATCCATATTGTTCAATTAGACATGACTAAGGTATAGGTTGTTGGAGAAATTAACTCTGTAACCATCAGGTTGTCTGCTGATCCCAGGATAGTACAAAGGATTGACATTCTTATAGCCGATATACCTGAGTTTTATGGTTTGATTTTGAGTAGAGACTGGTCCGAAAAATTACATGGGTACATTTCTACTGATTGGTCACGCATGTGGCTTCCTTATAAAGGTAAGCCAAATCAAATAAAGATAGACCGAGAAAAACATATGACCCATACAGTTACCGATTTTGAACAGGAAAACCATCCTGTGGCTTTCAACAACAACATTTTGGGCAACTATTCATCAGAATCATTCTTTGGCAACTTAGAAACATAAACAGAGCATCATGAAGGAGAGCACTCAGATTAAAATCTAATCATTATCGCCTGGCCAATGACACATTATACAAAAAAAATTATGATGGAGTTTGGCTAAGCTGTTTGGAAAAGGATGACGCTGATCATGTCTTGAAAGAAATGCACGATGGCCCAATAGGGGGTCACTATGGCGGAGGGACCACTTCTCACAAAATATTAAGAGCTGGGTATTATTGGCCTACAGTGTTCAGAGACTCGCATGCCTACTCTCGGAAGTGCAAGGTGTGTCAAACTGCCATAGGGCGAGAAAGAAGGCCAGCCGTTACCCTCAAGCCTATTGTGATTTATCGCCCGTTCCAGCAATGGGCCCAAGATGTCATAGGTGAGATCACTCCGAAATATTCACAGCAGCATAATTATATGCTCATGGCAACAGATTACTTCACCAGATGGACCGAAGCCATCCCGCTTCGGAAAGTTAACAAAGACGAGGTAATATATTTTATTGAGAAATTTATTATCAACAGGTTTGGCATCCCTGACGCTCTCATATTTGATAATGCTTCTTATTTTTCGTCCCTAAAATTGACTGAATTTGCTATCGATAAATCAATTCGCATAAGGTATGCATGAAACTATTACCCCCAGGGAAATGGAGTTGAAGAGTCCTCAAACAAAAACCTCATCTGCATAATCCGTAAATCTGTCGCTGACAACCAAATGAATTGGCACAACACTCTAACAAACGCCCTTTGAGCCGATAGGGTCACCCCAAAAGTAGCGTTAGGGAATTCCCCATACTTCCTCGTTTATGTACAGGAAGTGATTTTACCTCCCAATGTTACCCTTCCCTCTTTACAGCTCTCCTAAGCCTCGAGAGGGACCCCTTCAGCTTTACTTCAAAAAAGAATCAACCAACTAGTGAGGTTGGAGGAATTGAGAGAAAATGCCAAAAACAAGTTTAGGAATCACCAAATGATTGTGAAAAGATGGTTTGATCACCATCAGGCGGGAAATAAAGATTATAAAGTTGGAGAGCTAGTCTTGAAATGGGACAAGTTGAGTGAGCCAAAGGGCAAGCACACGAAATTCCAACATTTATGGTTGGGCCCATTCCAAGTTGAGGAAAAAATTGGTCTGGGAACCTACAGATTAAAAACTTTACAGGGAGAAACCGAAAAACTCCCTGTTAATGGCCAACATCTTAAGAGATACTTCCAGTAGCCACCACATGGTGGTTACCTCCTGAGTAGGTTAGGATTTATTTTATTTTGTTGTTAGCTTAGTTATATTTTCATCTTGTCTGTTCTTGTCTTGCGCAAAGTTTATCGTCCTTTTGTTTTGAATTTCAGTCCTTTTCAGTCTTTCAGTCTCGTTTTCACCTTTTATAACTCTCTTCTAATTGCCCTCATTCTCTACCTTCAGCCTTTTTCTTCCCTCATTAACCTACTGGTGAGTCTGCAGATCCCAAATTCATTATTACCTTGCAAATCAAGCGAACCTTCGATGAGCCTATGAGAACTGGAAAATCAACGCTAAAATTCGAATCGAAGCCACTCATTGGAATCTGTTGGGAACTAGGTAGGCTCTGTTGATAACCTGGACACGTGAAGCGTGTAGGGACATCTTTATAAAATGAAAAAATGTGTAACCACGGTTGGACTGGCATGGCAGAACGCTGCATTTTTAAAATCCCACCTAGACCTAGCCTATACTTGCCTATAAGGTTTGCATTTATTCTCCATTGGTTCCGCCCACCACACTAAAATTTCCAATCTCTGTCATCTATAAGTAAACCTCCTTTCATGGGCTAAGCTTATTGTCATATATCATGTGGCAAATTTAATTGTGCTCTAGTCCTTGTGCCCGAAACTAGAAGGACTTATTTAAAATAAAATGAAATGTCGAGTCCTTGTGCGAATATGGAAGGATGGGTGGCTTGGGAAGTTGGTTGGAGTGGGGACTGTTGCTGGACTTAGAGTACCAGTTGACACAACAAACCCAACCTTGCTTAAGCAGTTCAAAAATATGGCATGATCCATGACTGTGCCCCATTCGATCATACGAAAGTATAGCACTAAATTTTTTACATAAAGTGCAGATAGGCATATCTAAATATATTTAGCAAGCTTGATGTGCGATAAAGAACTGAGGTACACACGTAAACAGGTATTGACAAATTGGTGATGGCCCCAAAAGGATTTTGAAAGTAGAAAACAGGTAAAGGAGGGTCAATATATCCCATAATATGACCATTAGAGAATGCCTGTCAAAATTCTATCAGTAAGTAGAAGCTATTTGTCTTTATCCCGCCTTAAGCAATTAATGCTGAAGTGGAGCCCACGCATGTCCGTCTATACAATTTTCATTTCGCGTTTATCTTAACACCTTGATATTCTACGAATCAAAGTTTATTTGGTAACAAAGATAATTCGTTCGCCCAGCGGTACGCCATTTTGTTGTGACCACAACCTTTTTGGAGTGTTTTTGTTGTTCCATCCAGGGAATAGTTGTTGTTCCCTCCAGGGAAGAGTTGTTGTTCCCTAAAAGGAACAACACCTTTTTGGAGTGTTTTTTGTTGTTCCCTCTAGGGAACAGTTGCTTTTCCCTAAAAGGAACAACACCTTCTGGAGTGTTTTTGTTGTTCCCTCCAGGGAACAACACCTTTTGGAATTTTTTTTGTTGTTCCCTCTAGGGAACAACACTTTTAGAGTTTTTTGTGGCCACGACCACCACCCTATTAAAACCTGCTCTGGGGGCAAATTTGAATGGGTCCCCTAAGAAGTTTGATCTTCTATTTCTCCAAATGATAACTGGAGTTGTCAGATGGAATTATGTCTTCAAAGCTTAATGGTTCAATGATTTAATATTTATGGTTGCAATGCATTTTGAGATTAAAATGGAAACTGTGACTGTGCATGCCTGAAGAGTGTCACGAAATGTTGATACTATAATTCGTGGAATCAACCTAAAGGTTCTTGAGGGTTGAATTGTGTCTGGCATTGAAACATCGCCTAAGATAGTAGGAGTCCAAGATCATCATGTGATTTCTTCCCCTGATGCCTCCCATGATGCCTGAACTCTAGATTTCAGGGAAATTCCTTGAGGGCTCTCAGTTCACAGTACCAAACGTGAATAAGTGAAAACAAAATCTAAAATAGATGCATCCCCACTGCGCCAAAAGACTTTAACCATTTCATCACATGGCTATATGTTTTGCTTTAATCATCAGTTCCCCATCGCCTAGCAAGTTTAGAGCCATCATTGTGCCATGACCAAATACAGATCCCCGTGCCCTCTTGAGACTTAGAGCCTGGAGGACTCATAGAGCTCCTATTTACAGAGTCTGTCTCTTTATGAAAGTTTTAATGAAGGCAAGGTTTGTTTTTGGGCGTTTCTATCATATATCTCATAATCATAGCTAATTTTAATTATTTCTGCAAGCGACCAAGAGAAGAAAAGAAAGGTCGACGAGTTGATGCATAAGCATCAGGAATGGCTGTGGGGAAAAGATGTAAGCGAGACCTAGCCGAAACAGAGGAATTTATGACAAGCAACAGGGAAGGCATATACAGTGGAGAGCTACGCAACAGACTACGTGTTCTGTGGATCCTAGAAAAATGCCTTCGTCTATTGGATTTGTGCAAGTTTTATAAGGCTCGATGGATGGAAACAATCGCACAGCACTCCACCTTGCAATCTATCAAAGAAATGTATGAACACGTTGAAGAAACTCTGAATGAGTATGAAATCATTGTTGATCGCTGGCTTGAATGCTCAGTTGATTTGAAAAATGCAGTCAAAGTGCATAATGGAGGCATACTCTATGTTAAGTGGAGGTACTATTGACAGTGCAAATCCATCAAGTTGTTGTTACATCCAGATATGCCTTAAATCATGTCAGATGTTCGATGATGAGTGCAGTATCTTCATTTTCCTTTAGGAAATAATAGGGAATAACTTTCAGTCGATACAGGTGCGAGGAGAGGGCTTGCAGTCATTCTTCTTTCCGTCGGCATCCATTCATTTCCTCCCTGAAATAAAACGCTCCAGAAAATGTGGCCTCGACGTGTCAACAGTTTCATTGACCATTCTATGTTTGTATATTTTAATTTGTATATTGAAAAGAACAGGAAGGTGGAAAGTCATGGAAGGCCGAGGGTGAGTTGTCTTGCTGCATAAGTATTACCTCTGGATATGGGTGAGGGACTTTTTTTTGGCAGAACAGGGGTCGATTTTATTGTGCTAATAAAGAAGACTATTTCGGTCAAGAAGAATCCTCTTTTTTTAGATTCATTTTCCTTTTTTTATGTTTGTAATCAGGGTGTTGTGCCTAGCATGAGGATATATATGTTTTGTTTTTGTGCACAGTGATAACATACAGCTTATAATTAGTCTTGGTTATTCTAATATAATTCATTATCATGGTTAACTCATGAGCGGCCTCCGATTCGAAGCTATAATAAACATCAGTTGCAATTTTTATTTGTAGAAACAGGAATGTGTATTCTTGTATGAATAATTAGATTGCAATTAAACTTAAATACAGCCTTGTTCATCGGTGAACTCAGTAATTGATTTACTTGGACTTTGAATCTATATATGATGTTTAATCTCTTTTATTATGCTCTTGCAGGATAGATTAGAATAGTTAGAACTAGCATAAGTAGGTAGAATCAGTGTATATAGGACTTGATACATATAGGTTAGCTATTTCTTTTGTTGATTTAATTGAAGTCTTCCTCCAAGAAGCAATCTTTCAACACCTATAATAGTTTACGATATCCTTTAAAACCTGTTGCAACTAGCCACTCCAAACGAAAGCGGGTCTAATTGGGGTCTGTGATCGGGTTGGTTCCCTTTGTTGGCACCACGAAAATTCGCCGTGTCAACAGGTCCCAAGAATATTTTGTTAAATGAGGTGAGGAAATCTTCCTCTACCTTCTCCATAGAGTACCAAACCTTTTTGGAAGTTGTCCATTCAACCCATTTTTCCAAAGGTCATGCTAACCTTATCCTATAGTTCTAGACCTATTTTGCAAAATTGTATCCTCTATCAATTCTACTTGGGCATCTAGGTTTAAGTCCTTTATAAAAGATACTTCTACTCTTCATAATCTAACATAGAAGGATCATAAAGTTTGAGATTTTCGAAATTTACTACTAAGTTAATGTGCATGTATGGGGGTAGATTGAGTCTATAGGAATTGTCTGCCACTTTTTCTAGTATCTTAAAAGCACCATATCATAAAAACTTGAATTTTTTTAACTAATACCTTGTAGTCTATCCTTATTCAATTTTAACCATACTTTGTCTCCCACTCAAAATGACTTTTCTATTATGTGTTGACCATGCCTAGATTTTTACTTTTCCTATGAAATCTTTAGTGCCTCCTGTACCTGCAAATGTATCTGCCTAATTTTCCTCTTAACCTTTTATTCCATTAAAGCATCCCCTATGTGTTAAATTTTTCAGATTATTCTATGTTGTATCAATTACTCTATCCCAATTCAATACTTAAATTAGAAATATTTCAAATTACAATTATCCTTTCCATTCATCAACAACAATTGAAGATAGAATAATAAATGTAATGACAAAGGAGACAATCAAAACATCAACAAGAGACACCAAGTTTGGTCAAAAAGACTAGGGAAAAATCCCACTAGGGAGAAATCCCTTTGAAATTCTTCTTTAATTAGATTATCATAAAATGTTAAATAGAGAGTACAATGATCCAAATACAATATCATCTAGTAAAACAGCCCAATAATATTCAGAAATGTGTTTCTAGCATCAAAATATATCAAAGACAACTTTTCCGATATGTAGCCAATTACGGTCAACTATAGTCCTCGGTCAAATCTGAGTCAAACTTCCCGGTTGCATGCATGAAGAGGTTGTGCAAGCAATTGAAGGTTTTTTCACTCCCTTTATGCCTACAAGCCAATGACTATGGATGTTTTTTCTCTGTGACATTCCTATAACTCTAGCACAAAACCCCTAAAATAGATGTGAGCCTCGGACCCTATAATTTCATACCTTTGTGAACCTTTGTTTTCGTCCCTTCCTTAGACCTATGTGAGCCAATAAAATGAAGAAGAGAAGAAGATGTTTGGTGATGTCCAAATGAGCTTGAGGTCACTTATATTTATCAGCTTCCATGGGTTTCCAATTTTCTTTAGGGCCGACCTTGTCCAAATGTGCATATGTGGCCTTTCCTTCATAAGTACACTTTACCTTATCTGATTTGAGTGATCTTTAGGTCAATTTTGGTCCTCTCGAAAAGATGCATTTAATGAAATCATCATCTCCATAATATGAGCTTTCCAAAGTGAAATTTTACCATAGTTTCATAATTTAACACTCCCTCTCAACTAGGGAGAATTCCACCTGTCAATATATGTCCATCGATCAACATGCCATCCTGTCATCATATGTCCCATCTATGCTCAACTCTATCTGCTGAAACATTATCGAATATAAAGAAGAAGAATCATCAGAGAGAAAAATATACCACCCTTTATCTCGTTGGATATCATATCTCAATCCAAAATTACACCGGGGGGTACATCTCAACCCTGAATCTCATGGGGGTTAAATATCTCTGACCCCATATCGATCAATAGGTGATATAGGGAAACACATCTCAACCCATCCTATTTCCTACCAATATTCCCAAATATTACCCTCAAGAGTCATGTGGTATAACACCTATGTCATAATCTGAGCTTGGGCGAGATACCCGACATACCAAAAGGTAAGGATAACACACCCCCAAGCCTCCTCAACTCGTTGGCCAGACGAGGAGGGACAATCCCAACAAACCAGCTTGTGGGTATGATGCCAACTAGGGTATACTATGTAAAGACCAAGATATGGTAGCTACTACTTCAACCCTATGGGTACCTATCTTCTAGAGATACCTCAACCCCAAGAGCCCTTTATCTCAATTCCATACCTTGGGAGCTCAAACAAGGGGGCAAGAGTTGGCTCAGTGTCCTCGATTAGTGATGCCCCTTATCAGGAGGGGTCACATCCATCAATCCAAGATTCTCTCTAAAGACCAAGAACTTCCATTTTAGCAAAGCCTCAGTGAGAATATCTTCAATCTATGCATCTGTCGTTATGTGATGGAGTCTAATGGCTCCTGTCTACACCATGTCTCAAATGAAGTGATATCAGATCTCTATATGCTTCGACTTGTCATGAAATATGGGATTCTCTGCCAAGAGGATCCCACTCTTGTTGTCACAATATATCATTGTAGTATGTAGGACCTACTCAAATAACTCTCCAAAGATATTCCTCAACCAAACTATTTCGCATCTAGCCATACTAGTGGCGATATACTCTACTTCGGCAGTACTCAATGTTATGGACTTCTGCTTCCTGCCCATCCAATATATCATGGCAGATCCAAGGTGAAAACAACATCCATACGTACTCTACCTGTTGACAACATTTCCTGCCCAGTCAGCATAGGTGTATCCATGAATTTTAACGTCTCCGGTAGAATATCTTGGACCAAGTGTGACCGTCCCTTGAAAATATCTCAAAATGTGTTTTGCAATGATCGAATGTGCATGGACAGGCTTGGTCATGAATTGAATCAATGTATTCAGTGCATAGCATATGTCTTGATGGGTATTCAGTAGGAACATCAGAGCCCCAATCAACTATTTATACTCAGATGGATTTGCCAAATCGAGTCCTCCAGCTTCTCCACATAACTTCTTGAAGTTCATTTCCATCGGTGTGGGTAGGGATTTTCATTTTGTCATTCCAAATCTTTCCAACATCTTCACAACATATTTTCCTTGTGAAAGGAAAATCTCTTTGGGCCTTTACCACACCTCAAGGCATAGAAAGTAGTGCATGAATCCAAGGTCCTTCATCTCTAATTTAGAGGCTAGCTCCCTCTTACACTCGATCATCAGGGGCTCACTACCTTTCAAGAATAGATCATCAACATATAAAACCAAAATGAAGTAGAGGTTGGGATTGGCATTACTTATTGTGAATCCCAGCTTCATCAAATAACTGTCAATGTGGGCATACCATGCTCTGGGGGCTTGTTTCAAACCATACAATTCCTTCTTCAACTTGCAAACATTTGTCTTTTGATCCTCTACTTCAAATCCCTATGGTTTCTCAACGTACACTTCTTCTTGTAACGTGCCGCGAAGGAATGCAGTATTCACATCCATATGATGAAGGGTCCATCCTTGACTTGCACCAAGGGAAACTATCGAACGAATGGTTGTATATTGAGCCACACGTGAAAATATATCATCATAATCTTGTCCCTCTTTCTGTGAGAATCCTTGAACCACGAACCTTGTCTTGTATTTCTCAATCCTACCATTAATTCCATGCTTGATCTTGAATAGCCACTTTGAAGTGACCACAGATTTCCCTTTCGGTCTTGGAACAATATCTCATACATCATTCTTCATAATCGATTCATATTCTTTGGCCATAGCATCTTTCAAAACTTGTTCCTTCTCGTCTTCTTCGAATGTGGGAGGTTCAACTTGAATCATAGTGCTCATGGATGCAACATATCCCTAGTACTTGAATGGATTCTTCCTTTCTCTAAATAATTTGTTTACGGGAGCTCGTCTCTCATCATCTTGTAATGTGGCCCGAAGCCAAAGTGGCCTCTCCTTGATGGGAGGATCACATGGAGGAGGATCTAAGGGATCCATGGGCTCCATGGGATCATCAACAATGTATGTCTCAGATTCAGGCACGGAAGGACCATCTAAAATATCCATATCATCATTCTTCTCAGGAGGAAGGTCCCTTTATTTTCCAAGGGCGACATCTCCATAGAATGTAACATGATAATTTCAACCTTCCTTTGACCAGAAATATATATTCTAAATTCTTTAGAATTTTCACAATATCCAACAAAAGTACCTTTTCTTCGTGAAGCTTCCAACTTGTTCATTTTGTCCTTCTGCACATGAAAGTATACGGGGAAGTCAAAGATATGGAGATGACCAAAATCGGGCTTGACACTTGTGAATACTTCTTCGGGGGTTTTTTTGTCCAATGCTTGATGAGGTACCCTGTTTTGAACATATAGTGCGGCATTTGTAGCTTCTCCCCAAAGGAACTCCAACAAATGTTTATCATGGAGGATGGCACGAGCAACTTCTATAATGGACCTGTTCTTTCTTTCAACCACTCCATTTTGTTTCCGAGTATAGGGCATAGTTGTTTCTTTCTTGATAACTTTCTTCTTGAAAAAAATCAATGAACTCCTTTGATGTGTACTCTCCACCATTGTCAGACCTGAATATTTTGATTTCCTTCCCTATTTTGTTTTCAATCAAAGTTTTGAACTCCTTGAACATTTCAAAGGCTTCATCCTTGTGCTTCAAAGAATATATCCATGTCTTCCTTGAGAAGTCATAAATAAAGGTGATGTAGTAGAGGTTTCCACCAATAAAATGTATGGGCATCAGACCACATATACTGGAATGGATGAGATGTAGGATATCATTTGTCTCGTTCTCGCTAGAGGGGAATGGTCCCCTTGTCTTCTTTCCACTAGCACAACCTGAACATACTCCATCATGCTGGGCTTGAACCTTGGGACTCCCTGAGACCAATTTCTCCAATTTACGAAGAGCATCATAATGTAGATGGGCCAATCTTCATTGTCATATCTCGCTCAGATGATTAGTATCATGGATCAATTCTAGAAATGGTCTGCCAGTAACCCTATAGAGTCATTCATATCTTGATCCCAATGCGAATGTATTTCTCATAGGCAATCCAATAGGCCAAGTAAGAACCTTTCCTCCGATGAAGAAAACCCTCATCCCTCTGTCTCCCAATGTGGATATTGACACCAAATTATTCTTTAACCCTGGCACATAAATTACATCACGGAGAAAAATAGATTCTCCCAAATTCAAATGAAATTTGACAGACCCAAAACCTTTAACAGGATGATTGGAGTTGTATCCAAGAATGATTTCAAATTTAACTCCCTCTCTACCAAATTAGAGAGAACTTCCTTATAGCCAGAGAAGTGATGAGTGGCCCCACTATCAACCAACCAACTATCCCACAAATCCAAAGGAGATGAACTAGTAAGGGCGAAAATAAGAATATATTCAGATTTATTTGCAACATTACTTTCATACTTGGAGAATATTGACTTCTTTTGATGACGATCTTCTTCATGATCACTTAAAGCATCTCTTCTTCTTCTTTCATCTATTCCATTGTGTTCATTTCTTCGGTCATCTTTTCTTCTTTAATTATTGAACCTGTTTTTGTTTCTCTTAGTATTGTAGTGTGGTCCTTTGTTCTTCTTGAGGCAATCTCGAGCATAGTGGTCTTTCTTATGAAAATTATAGCATTCGATGTGCATGTATTCATTTATTCTATTGTTATTTCGAGGAGGAGGCTTTCTTGAATTTGATGGACCTCCTTTCCCTTTCTTTTTCATTTTCTCATGAGTGATGAATGCAGTGGGCTCTCCTTCTTCATGCTTTTGAATCCTTCCTTTTGATATAATCCTTGATTCTTCTTGAGTGAGATTTCCAACAATTTCATCAAATGAAGGGAGGAAATTGTTGTTGCTTATAGTAGTAATAAAGGTTTCCCAAATAGGAGGGAGACCTCTTAGAGTCACTATCACCTATTCTTTGTTAGGCACAGATTCTCCAACTCTTTGAAATTGATCTCTAAGACGAGATATCCTCATTATGTATTTTTTCACATATTCTCCTTTGTTCATCTTTTTGTATTTGAGTTTATCTTTCAAGGAGATGATTTCATTCAAATTTTTAACTTCATACATGTCATCTATCTTATCATACATACCCTTAGACCTTCTCAAGTTTCCAACATATGCAAGTAAATTATCTTGTAAACCAACAACTATAATTTTATTTTCTTTTAAGTCACCTTTATTGTGCTTCTTCTTGGCAGCAACAAAAGCATTATCTGGAGGCTCAGGTACCTTTCCTTGAAAGTAGTCCAAAACATCATTGCTATCAGCTACGATCTCCAACCTGACTTTCCATGCAGCAAAATTGAATGGGTCACCCAACTTCTCATTTTCCTTGAATAAGGGAGTCATCTTGACTTGGCTAGATCGACTCTTTCAAATTTCCAAAGATGATTGCTTCAATGCTTGTCTCCTTTTGGGCTTTTCCTTCACCTTAGCTCTGATAACATGTTAAATTTTAATATTGTTCTATGTTGTATCAATTACTTTAGCCCAATTCAATACTTCAATTATCAATATTTCAATTACAATTAGTCTTCCAATTCATCAACAATAATTGAAGATAGAATAAAAAATGCAATGACAAAGGAGACAATCAACACATCAACAAGAGACATCAGGTTTGGTCAAAGACCAAGGAAAAACCCCACTGGCGGGGGAACCCTTTGAAATTATTCTTCTATTAGATTGTCATAAAATGTTCAATAGAGAGTACAATGATCCCAATACAATATCATCCAACAAAACAACCCAAAAATATTCAAAAATAGGTTTCTAGCATCAAAATGTATCAGAGACAACTTTTCCCGCATGCGATCAACTGCGGTCAACTTCAGTCCTCGGTCAAATCTGAGTCAAACTTCTTGGTTGCATGCATGAAGAGGTTGTGCGAGCGACTAAATGTTTTTGGTTGCTCCCTTGATGTCTGCAAACCAGCGACTATGGATGATTTTTCTCTATGACATGCCTGTGACTATAGCCCAAAAACCCTAAAACAGATGCGAGCCTCAGACCCTATAATTTTGGAGTTTTGAGGACCTCAGTTGTCATCCCTGCCTCATATCTGTGTGAGCCAATCAAATGAATAAGAGAAGAATATGATTGGTGATGTCCAAATGAGCTTGAGGTCACTTGTATTTATAAGCTTCCATGGGTGTCCAATTTTCTTTAGGGTCGACCTTGTCCAAATGTGCATATGTGGGATCTCCTTCATAAGTACACTTTCCCTTATCTGATTCGAGTGATCTTTAGGTCGATTTTGGTCCTCTCGAAAAGATGAATTTAATAAAATCATCATCTCCATCAAATGAGTTGTCCAAAGTGTAATTTGACCGTAGTTTCATAATTTAACACTATGAGATCCTCCCTCACTCCTCCTTATTTCCCATATGCAATAGCCAAAGGTGAAGGTGGAAAATATCAAAAACAAGTTTCAAATGGGGAATATCAGTAGAAGTTCGGACTAAGATACTATAGGAGTGTTGTATATATACCATATTTTCATCCCAAGTATTCATATACTTCTAATTGTAACCCTTCAAAATATGCACCAAATTCATGTTGAGTACTTCTATTTTCTCATCGATCTATGGATGGAATTTTTTATACCTCGTCAACTTCATGTCCATGTTCTCCCATAATAAAGTCTAAAATGAAATAAGAAATCAATTTTCTTTGCCTAAAATGATGCTCCTTTGTATCCCAAAGTGCACCCTAACCTGTTCAGGAATAAGTTTATTGTTTCTTTCCCTCTTATGGTTTTTTTTACAAGGCATGAGAATGCATATCTTTTTGAACCTATCAACTACCACAAATAGGTAGCAATGTTCCTTCTTTATTATTGGTAAACCTCCCACAAACTCCATGGAAATGGTTTCCCGAGGACAAGTTGGTACATGTAAGGGATAGTATAGACCTTGTTTCCTATTATTACGCTTGCTAGTACAACAAAACATACATCCTCTTATGAACCTAGCTACATATTCTTACATTCTAGCCAATACACATACCTTTGTAAGTTGGCCATTGTCTTCCCTACACCAAAATTTCATGTGACCTTGGAGGTGTCAACCTCTCTAACGAGTTGTATTCACACACCTTTAGGAACATATAGCTTGTGCACCTTTTAGAGTAACCCATTTTGGATATGACAGCCAGCTATGATATCTCCATTATCTTCCTGACTTTGGCTCTACAATTTTTGAAACACCTCCTTGAAGTCCTCATCCTTTATATATGCCCCTATGTATGCATCATGAGTGAGAGGCTCCATATGAATCAAAGTTCCCAAAGCTATATTATTTATGTGGGTAGCCTTGAAAGTATCTCAACCATATTGCTTGTGCTACCCTTCTTATACCTAATCACTAAGAGAAATTATTATAAAAGCATCATCTAGTTGTAGGTTTAATTTGTTGTAACTTATTCTAGGTCTGCAGTTATTGTAGCGATTGGTGATTTTTGTGGATGAATATCTCCTTTCCCATAAAATAGTGTTTCCACTTTTTGGAAATTATACCAAGGCATAGAGCTCCTTATCGTGGGTACGGTAAATGAGAATTTCCCCATGAAACACTTCAAAATAATATCATAGAAGCCTTCCTCCCTACATCAAAACTACTCCCATAGCATACCCAGTTGCATATGTCTTCACTTTGAAGGGCTACTGCAAATTTGGTAATGCAAACCAATGTTTGAGTAATTTTCTTTTTAATTCTTCAAAGGCCTTTTATTAATCGTTCCCCCATTGGAAACTCTTGCCACACATTGTTATAGCATAAACTGATGTAACTACTGTTGAAAATGAAGCTATGAATTTCCTTAAGAACTATGTTTCCCTAACAAAACTCCTAACTTCATAAACATTTGTAGGCATTGACCACTTCATGATAGCCTCCATCTTTTCAGGATCTATCTTAAGCTCCCCTCCACCAATCACATATATTAAATACACTAATGGGCGCAGTGTAAACTCACATTTTTTTAGATTTTCTGGTAGCTAGTACTTCTTCAAAGTCTCTAGCACTTGCATCAAGTGTGATATGTGCTACTCCCAAGAAGCATTGTAAACCAATATATCATCCAAATAAACAATAACAAATGAATCTAAATAAAGGCATAATGCATCATTCATTAATCTCGTGATCGTAGTTGGTGCATTGCATGGACCACAAGGCATGACAAACCACTCATACAAATTGTGTCTTGTTTTGAAGATAGTCTTCCAAGTGACTTCCTCCTTGATTAGCATCTAGTGATACCTTGATTTTAAATCTAGCTTAGTGAAGTATTTCTTTGCTACAACTCTTCCAACAAATCTTCAATTTTGGGAAGGGCGTACCTTTTCTAGAGCTTAATCATGTTAAACACTCTATAATCGATGCACATTTTCTAATCCCATCCTTCTTTGGGTGAGCCACAAGGTGAGGTACAATTGAATCGCACTCTGCTCTATCATGTGTTGCAACTATGTTTTCACTTCACTTTCTTTCGAAATAATCTATTTTTACAACCCAATGTTTGACAATGGAGAGTGAGACGACAATTAGATATCATGCTCCACTTTCCTCTTGAATAGTATCCCTTTAGGCTCTAAAACCCTCCCTGTATGTTTGTAGCAACCCTTCTAGTTGTTGTCTCTATTCTTTAATACACCACTCCAAGGATTCCTTGCCCTTATTAACTCCTCAATAAAATGATTTCCTCTTTAAAATAACAAAACATATTTCTTGCTAGAACTAATCAATTTCCTAGCTTGGTCGGCACTTGCCAATGAAATTTTGCATACCTTTGTGTGTATTGATGATGAATGATTTCCCAACCTTTATGAGGTGGTATTGGTTGGATTTATGCATGAATATTGCATCCAACATATATTTAGGGACTCCCAAAAACAACTCCACATACATCAAGTGGAACGATATTCATTTATGCTTTATCAATAAAATAATTATTAATAGTAAATTTTATCCTACATTATTTTATTCCCTTGATTTTTGCATCCTTGTCTATCATCCCAATGGATATGGGGTAGAATGATCTTGAAACTCCAATTCAATTTTGTTGACCAGCTCTATTTCTATGAGGTTAGCTTGTGAATGAATGATTTCAATTAAGCATCGACGTTTGTCTTCTTGACCTAGATCTTAATATGGAAGAGCTTGGTCATCTCCTTCTCCTCCTAGTGATGAAGGCTACTCAAATTCACCTCCTTTTGCATTGAGGTCTAGACAATTTTCTCGTCCACATCAGAGATGCTTTCCACCTTATTGCTTGAATTTGTGGCAAGAATATTATTTTTCTTCATGTCCTTCTTTCGACTTCAGGTTTAGTTCTTGTCTAGCACTTCTCCTCTGTGTGGTAATCAATGTTGTAGCGATTACTAGGATCTTTGCAGTAATGTGTAGTGGTCATTGTCTTCTTGTCCTTCCCCACTTTCCACTTCTTCTCGCCCTCCATGGATGCTTCCTAGTGCTCTTTTTATTTCGAACCACTTGTTTTCCCTTTCTTTTGGCCTAAGTATTGTGCTTGTAGACAAGGCTCATCCATTATTCTTGGCTTGAACAAAATAACCTACTTTCATAATTGGCTATGTAGACCCCCTAAATACCTAAAGAGTATGTCTAGCCTCTTGGAAGAGATACCCAACATGATGTCCATCATCTTGAATTTAATGGTGTACTCCTATACACTTTGCCTCTACCTCTACTAGGAGTAGTTCCATTGGATCTTTTCATCCTCCATAGACCCAATCAGGTAGAATCAGGACTTTATGAGTGTATTAAAAGTTCCCCCCCCCTCCCTGTTACTGGTGGATCACCTTCCAACCTAAGTGTCTTTTTATGCCTTTCCTGCTAAGTTATGGCATAGCCATCTGATTTCAATTTAGGAAATTATATTTTATCATCCTTATCTATGTGGTGAATGTAAAAGTAAATTTTTAACTATTACATCTGATGATTAAATTTTAAAGCATCAATCTCGCCTTTATACATTGGTACAACTTGATGTTGACCTTCACTTCCATCTTGAGCAAGGATTGTGAATGGACAACCACACTCGAACTTGGATGCTCTTTCTTAGGTTCTTTCATGGACTTCTCCTCTGGTTCTTTCTATTCCCCTCATTTTTCCTCTGATATAACCTCTGAGTTGAAATCGACATCTTCTCTAGTTCCAAGCTTGTTTCTTAGACAACCGTAAAGACCATATTATAGTGAATATCTATAATGTGTGCTTCTAGCTTTGAGAATATCTCCTCTATCAAATCTCCAAGGTTCTTATAAACATATTCCTCACTCACACTACCTCTTAAAACTATCGAACTAAAACTTTAAAATAAATTTGATTATTGGTAAATATATCACATTATATCCGGAAAACACTTTAGAAAGAAAAACCCTTCTAATATTTTTTTGTTTAAACACTAATATGAAAAAGATTCAAAAAAAAAACAAACAAACAAAAACAAAAACAACTCTATGTAAAAAAATCATTTTCCAAAGATTTTAAAACAAAAACATCCCAAAAAGATTCACATTTGAGAGATTTAAAAAAACATTTAAAAAAAGAAGACACACCACATAAATGCTTTCATAAATTCAATAATTAAGTTTTATATTTTAATTTGGTTTTTAGTAAAAAAAAAAAAAATATATATATATATATATATATATAGATAATTATTGTTAACACTTTTCTTCCTGACATCTATGATTCACAAGGAAATAAACTTCATTACATTACTTATAAAAAATAAAAAATAACACCCCTTACTAACATAATAATGAATTAGTTCGAGATAGATAGACTAATTGCTCAGCCTTCGTGTCCCAACATAAGCTTTCACAAATCATTTTTCACCATACCTAACAGCTTTATTCACACTAACTCTATTTAAAGCCATGCCTATGCATTTCTGGTTCAAGGTGGAGAGAAAACGGCCCTAGTTTCGTTCACAGTCACTGTATTAAAAGCCAAACCTAGAGCTTTCCTTTTTGGGGGAGAAACAGTAGTGCTGAATTTTTCAATCCATTAAAAAATAAAATGTTCCCACATTCTCCTAGTTGACTTGCAGAGGGACCTTTGATGGAAATGGGAGGGAAATTTGAAAATGGGATAGCGACACACCGGAATAGATTGATGTTGATTTCGCGCTGGAAATAGAAAATCATCGATCCATTCAAAGAAGGTGGAGTGTAATGTTCGCTTACATGACGTGATGACAACACGGAATCCCTGCACATGCTACACATTCCATGCGATGAGACTCACAAAATTAAAAAAACCATGCTCGCCTCCACCTCACTCTCGTCGTTTCAACTTTGGCCGAGCAATGAACACGTCGTTGGAATTAATCAATAAATTATTATGCCCACAATTAGGTATCTACTTGGAGGATCTGACAGTCTTGTTCAATTTTATAGTTTCCAATGGACAATGCTTCAGAACCCGGAATATCGAATCTATAGTCTCCACGACAATAATATAAAAAGTCTCCACGACAATAATATAAAATCAAGAGCAACGCCACTGTCACGTAGTAGTTAATTAATAAATATATTCTGACACTCATTGTATTCACGCCTCGTACTATTTCCCTTTGATTAGGCACTGCAACCTGCTACGTGGTGAAGTCGAATGAATGTTGGTATAAACAAAAGAAAGTGAGGAACCCCACCCCAACCCATTAGTGACCAGTATCATCCTGGCACAGATCTATGGGGGCCAATGGGACTTTGTCTTCTCCTTAAAGCTAACAAAACCAAAACCAACCATTAGCCAATACCCACCTCACCTTTTCGCCTTCCTTGTGACACCAACCGTGGGGCCGTTGGTTCATTATTTATTTCTTGGCTTTATCTACTTCACAGACCCATAGAATCTGGGGAGTGGTATATACCATGTGCTTTTTTCATCCCAACTAACATTCCCATGAACGAAATGAAAGCTGAATGCCAGGCGAGGCCACCCTTAGTTCGCCGGTCTATTTTTATCATAACTACTTACTATGAATAGCAAGTTAGCATTCACATTGCCCTGGTCGGCTCAGTGGACCGCAGATCGAATCCCCAAGCAGGAAAACTTTTCGAACGTTCTTTGCTTAACTTGCAAGCTTTCGCTGCTCCCTCCATAAAGGAAAAGCCACATCATGACATAAGAAAAGCATGAACACCCTTTATAATTATCGTCATAACGAGAATTTCATCGTAGGCGGGACAAAATCTACGGTTGAACCGGCAATTTGCTGTCGTATAAAGAATTTTACGTCCAAGCAGTTAGGGAAAGTCAGTTATTCACGTTCATTCCCTTTGTTGTTCGCAGATGCCATTCTGTGATTCTGTCACTTTACTGGGCATAAAACTTGACTCTGCAGGTGGCATTTTATTCGTCAAGTGTCATGTGAACAGTCAAAAGTGGTTATTGGTTAAAAAAATTCAAGAAATTTTGCAGTAATAGTGTTTGAATAGTATTTTTGATGGTGGAAATGGATTCACCGCCATTAAAAATTTTATAGGTCATCTAAAATCTTGAAGTTTGACAATTATAATGTGGATTTACAAAAGTAAATCTCTGCCCTAGATAACGGATTCGTCCTAGAGGCCCCTCGAATCCCAAATGCACCGTGTCGATTCTGTGTCCAAATCCAATTATGACAAGTGTGTCCTATTTTGACACGAAGAATCTGACTGCTTGTCACGATTTTGGCAACGTGTCCCATTTTCCAAGACTCGTTAGCCGGCAAAAGTGACATGCGCGGTTATGAAAAGGCAGCATTTGGTCATTACAGCCATGCATATTTTCATTTGGCAAGCATTTTGGCAACTTAATGATCAAGTCTAGGCCTTAGTATTGATATGCTATTCATGGTAATGTTAAATTTTTAAAGTAAAAGTGACATTCTCCTTAATGTTCGTTTTCATCCTTTTACTTAAATTTTTAACATTACCATGAAATGACTCAGGATGTTTTAGAGTGGTTCCAGCCTCATTGGATTTCATATGGAGAAAGTGGAATTTTAAATTTCATTCAAAATCTAGCAGACTTATCAGTTTTTGAGGATTTTAGGATTAGGGGATTGCAATGTTTCCATTGAATTTTGTCATGTATTAGGGTATGGAACTCGTATTTAATCAAGAGCACCAATCCCTCTATGTACCTTGATGTTAGTGACATTGGTTGTCGAACTCATGTATCATGACCCTCCTAAAAATGTACGCATCACTGAAACAAAATCTTGACTCGACATGTTATGCTTGTTCTATCTTATGTTAATGCTTAAAGGGTGATATTAATGACAAAGATCCCTATACAGATACAGAGGTAATGACAAAGATACCTCTGGATATTAATGCTTAGAGGGTATTATTAATGACAAAGATCTTGATTTTCCAACAAGACTAAAAAATTAAACATTTTTCGTGGTGGCAAGAGGGCCAAGCATAAGAAATAGATAATAGATTGACATGTATTTGAATTTTGTATGTACTATGCATGCTAATAGCTATAGATGAAGATCTATATTTGAAATCAATAAATTTGTATTATTAATTAAAATTTGTGTAAGAAATATCTAATTTTTAATATATATATATATATATATAACGAATTCTACGTGTCCTGTTCCGGGGTCAAAGTGTCCGACACCACGAATCCCGAATCCTACCAATCCCCAATCCCCGTGTCAGGTGACTTAGTCCCTACCTGATTTTATCAAAAATCTCCAAAATGTTCATGATTTTCAAGGCAAAAAACGACATTTCCTAGTCCATTATCAAAATTAAAACCATGTAAGAAGAAATTGGCTTAGTCGGATTAGCTCAATTGATGAAGTCCTCATTGTTAAAGCACCTTTACTATTGAGAGGTTAGGTTAGGTTGATGTAGCATTGGCCTATCTCCTAGTTTGTGAACCACATAAAATAAAATTAAAAAACTTGGCGTAATTGGCTCAAATGTTAAATGGCTCAAATGTTAAATCTTCGAGTTTGTGAACACGTAATTGGCTTAAATCTTAAGAAATAACTGGTTCAGATGTTGAGCAATAGAATGTGTACACTTATAAACCTTTTTTTACCATGTTGAATCAGTGATTAATAGGAGTAATATGGGCTAGGCACAAAATCAAATCTAGTGGCTGCCACTATAACACCAATCTATTAATTAACGAAAGTCAATACTCTAAACCAGGAACTTACAACTTGAACCTTATCACAATGGCTCAATGAAAGTAAAATTTGAATTTTTTCTTTTTATTAATAATTAGTAAACCTTTATAAACTTTAACAGTAAAAAATCTACATTAAAATGAAAACTTGTTCTACAAATAAAGCTTCTTACTCTACTTTAAATTTAAAATAAATTATTATTATTTTATTATTTAATGATATTGAAATTCCAATTTAATTTTGTGATTCATATTTTCAATAAAAATATTTTAAGAACGAACCAATGAATATGGTTCATCAAAACCAAATGTTGAAATTGTGTGAACGGTTTGCAAATTTCACGCTTCTTCACCCAAGTAAATCAAAGCATAGAAGAAACTGAATGTGAATCCACCAAAGTTCCAACCACCGCTTTTCCCTCCACCTGTTGGGCATGTCGTGGACTGGTCTGTCCAATCCAGTGGCTTTGACGGCCCACCGTCTTGATGCCGTCAAAGTCTATTCCGTGCCCGATGTGGCCAGCGAAAACCAGCCACTCTGCATCCAGTCTGCCACTGCTACTCTTTTTTTATTTTATATTTTCTTCAAAGGGTAGCGGTGTCAGTGGTAGGACATGCCCCAGATTTCTTGTGTATTTGATTAATGGTAAACGATAGGGAAATGTCATTAAAAGTATTTATGACAGTGTGGTTGCAACAGCATGTTTCCTGACATGGACTTGGAATGGGATGTCTGGTCAGTTTTGTGTGCAGCAAATGAATAAACTATGTACTATTTGTTGAACCACCATTTGCGGAGATTGTAGTCATGTCCGCTCACGAGACTCGCTCCTGTTTGGGCAGGTGAATTTCAAAGCCCGGGAAAAATGTACAACAAAATGAAGATCGCGCGGGATGCCAATTGACGCTTAGCTGGACCATCCGTTCAAGCCAGCTGTCTGACGCGGAAGGTACGGAAAATGGTGCCACGCAACCCGCCTTTCTTCGTGGAGGACTACGCATTGTAAAACCGCCATCGTTTAAAAGAGTAAAAAATACGTCCAGTTAATCGCACCGTCCGGTGGATTGTGGTTTACTGTATATATGCTTTTTGATTTTACCGCCAGTTTCGAAATAACAGGTTGTAAGGCGTCGACAGAAATGAAACGAAACAAAATGGTACCTACTCATTTCAACTAAATCAATTTAGTACACCGTTACATTTTCATTTATTATTATTATTTTTTAATAAGCCCAGACGAGGGCCAGGGCCAGTTTACAGGTTTAACGGAAAGTCTGCCCAAAGCAAAAAATGATTTTATGAGAATTTTGTATGATTTGGTATAAGTGTAATTTCCAAATTTGATGTTCAATTTCAATCCTTCTTCAGAAAATTTAAAACCTTCTTTCACTACATATATTCAACTTATTACAAACTAACCCTACATTTAACCTATACAAAAAAGTGTAAAAATACATGTTTATACTATAAGGGACTAAGAACAATCTAGGTTTTTTTTCCTTTAATGGTAGAACAAATTATTATTGTGTCATGTTTTTTTTCCTTTAATGGTAGAATAAATTATTATTATGTCATGTTGTTTGATGGCTAGGACCTTCTAACTTGACACTAATCTAATTTAGACTAGTTAGCACCTCTTCCAATTATGGTTATTTAGAGCATGTAGCAATTCTTGGTCATTTAGAGTATGTAACAATTCTCCCAACTTTAATAGTATAGTTTAGAGTGGCATGCTTATGGATGTTAGTATTAGCATTAGATACTAGTTTTTTTTAGATATAGACTAGGATTGGAACTGTGTTTTTCATCCTAGAGTAAGACTTAAAATTATTTCTATTTGGTTCAAAGTTTGTGTTCTTTAAATGTAAGCGAACATGTTAACAAATTAAGATCCAAAGGCATTTGGCATGAATGAAAGTTGACACCCATACAAACCACCACCGAGACATTTTAGATGGTGTGATTTTCCTCGAATAATAGTAATGAGTCATATCTCGGCAAAAATAGTAGCTAAAGAAGGTTATCATCAAGGTTAGTTGACAATTAAATTATGATAATTTTTGTTACCTTCAAAACAAAAAGTGTCGAAGGAATACAATGAGAGAGAAGAACCAACTAGTATGCCTAGAAATGGGTGAATGTGACATTCTAGAGAATTGGAAATGGATATATTCCACAACAAAAGGAAGAGCTTTTGTCATTTTGGACATTTCTCATGGAATTTTGTTGATTGGACTTAAACAATATAAGCCCAGCTTAAGTTTAATGGTTATAGTAGTTAAGGTGCAAATTGACAAAGATTTAAAAGAGTTTGTTGGATCAAATTTTGTTAGTGTCATTATTGTGCAAGTTGTCCCATAGACTTAATGTCTCCCACGTAAATTAAACTTTGAAAAATGAAGTCAATGAGGTTGTTGGAATGGTCATCATAAGTGCAATGGTGTGATAAGTTTGTCTTTTGTATTTGCATAAAAATTTAGGCATAGATTTTTTCCCCTATGGCTTACACTACATGAAATAGGGATGGTGTGACAACACATACAATGCCTATTAGAGGGTATGTTTGGTGGAATTTGTTGGAAGGATGGACCAAATCCCACTTGGTATGCAAGTTGTTGCAACATGCACAAGATCATAGTAGTGGTTAGAAGCAATCACAAAAACATAAATAAAGTATTACAACATTCAAACATGGGTGAATAAGCACATAAACAAAATAAACAAGTTGTGTACACAATATGAAATGGGAAGCGAAGACTCTTTTATTGATTGTGAATCAAGATAATAATGGTTTGTTGAATGGGACACAAAGGAAGATGTAGAGCTAGAGTAGCCCTTTGTGTTAGGGTCCCACCCTAACCCCCTTATTTATGTAATAGGATCAAGTCATAGTTATAGTTAAGTAAAGAGTCAATAAAGCCCATATTAATAATTGTAAGTGGTTAACCCGCATTTAATGAAGGGACCATAGTTAGCTGCAAATGGGCCATGGTATTAGATAGATGGTATTAATAGGAACCATGGTATTACCCCATGGTATTGCATGTATGAATCCTATATAAAGGATAGAGACTCCCCTCGAGGAGCATCGTGTCTTATTTTGTAATCGAGCTCTGCTCTATTGGAGGTTACCCCCTCGAAGAGGCAAGTGAACATTGCTTTCTCAATAATAAAGTACTTGCTGTTATTTCTCATTGTTCTATGTTTTGGGTATATTTCTTGACATATTTGGTATTTTGGTATCGTCTTGTAGGTTAAGAGCATAACAAGTGGTATCAGAGCGCTTTCCAGGGCCGGTGGTATCTCCAATTTTTTAGCAAAAAGTTTTTGGCTAGAGACGTGTTCCAACGTATTTAAACCATGGGATCTGTCATTGAGCACATAAACCTGCGGATTTGGGGAGGCATGCACGCAGGAAATACAAGAGGTGGTCATGCTTATCAGACTCCCTTGTAACCCTTGTGGGTACCCCTTCGAGTAGTAGCACATTAGACAGAACCACACATGGATTGTCTTCCAAGTACCCCCTGGGTATATCGGAAGCCCCCTAGCTCCCTTGAAACCTCGCCATAGATAAATCGTCGGCCGTCTTGCTGCTACAGTACACCGAGAACAGCACTTGGAGAGATTACTCGCGCGTATGATAGGGTAGTTGGGTTGTACGACTAAGGGTACGGTTGATCCTCCTTGGTCAGTGCCCTGAAAAATTGGGCTGAGTACTACTATCAAACCCTTATATATATTGCGATCTGTAGCACCTAACACTCCTGGAGACCATAGTTCCCTTCTCTATCTCTGGATTACGCATAATCTTTGTCATATCAGATCTCGCAAGTGGGGTTTTGACGCAACAACAGCAATCTGTTCCACCGTCCAGATCTATCAGAACAACCATTCGAATCTATTAGATCCATCAAATCTGCAACAGCAATCAATTCCATCGTTCAGATCTATCAGATCAGCCATTCAAATCTCTTAGATCCAATAGATCCTCCATCTAGATCTGAGTAGTGGTGTGGGCTTCCTCCAATGGGCTGTGAGCAGTAACATCAATTTGAAAGAATTTGGGCTCCTTGCATTTATGCTCGGGGGAGTATTTCTCATCACAGTAGTAACATAAGCCTTGCTTTCTTCTTTCTGTCATTTCTGCTGGTGACACCTTTTGAACCTCGAGTGTTTGGGTAGTGCTTTGAGCCTGTGGGGGGCGACCCTTGGTGATGAAATTTGGGCGATTGAACTGGGCCACTAATGCACGTTCGACTTCGCGAGCTATCCTGCGAGCATGCAGCCATGAGCTAGGGTGATGCAGTCGAACATGGGCTTGTATGGCTTCTTTGAGACCACTGACAAAACATTCCACGTAGAACTCATCGTGTAGACCTCCAGTGCAGAACGTTAGGGCTTCAAAGGATGCAACATATTCATTCACTATTCTTGTCTATCGGAGCTTAGAGAGACAACCCAAAAAGTCAAATTCATGGTCAAAATGATCCATAAGAGCTTTTTTGAATGTCTCCCAAGTCAAGGGCCTTCCATAGCAACGTTGATGCCATTGTCACCATTACCATCTTTCATTGTCCAAGTACATGATACCCACACTAAGTTGAGTTGCATTATCCAGGATGTAATTCAGAGTGAAATATTGCTCCATTCATGTTATCCATGCGGACGGGTGAGAGCCATCAAATTTATACATGTCCAGCTTGGGTGGTCGCGGATGGGATTGTTGGTGGGTGCCAAAGAGGTGAAGCAACTAGCTAGACTCACCCTCACTGTTTTCATTGCCAATATGTGCCTCCTCGTGTACCTCCTCCTTGCCCTTAGAGAGTGTTGTATTTAAGTTCTACAACAGCGACACAAGCTCGTTCAATGTTGATTCAAGTTTGTCGATCCTCTCATTTGCCATAGCTTGAGCTCTAGTTTCTACCATGCATCGATTTGATGTACTTGAAATTTTGGAACCACCTGAATTTTTTGGCACTAACAATTGAATGGTACCACCTTGCTCAGCTCGTCGTCCTGATTCTGATAGGGTAAGTCACCAATAAGCGCCCCGGGGGGTCTCCCAACGGAGTTTTACTCCTTGCTTAGGAATATTGCAATAGCCGAATCCCAGAAATGTCAATGATGCCAAAAGTCCTACGAAAATCACGCCCAGGTATAGGAACCCACATCACTAGAGAAACTTGAGGAGGAAGAAGAGGACAACCAGCAGAACAATGTACCTAAAGAACTAGTTATCTCGCTGCATGCTTTGGCAGGGATTTCTTCGCCTCAAACTCTCAAAATCAGAGGTTTTATTAAGCATCGCCCAATAGTAGTCTTGATTGATAGTGGAAGTACACATAATTTTATCCATCAAAGCGTCGCAAAAGTAGTGAATTGTTTTTTCCGAGTAGTTACTAACTTCCAGGTCCAAATTGCTGATGGGGGAACAATGAAATGTGAAGGCCGCTGTGAAAATGTCAAACTTCAAATGGGGGATTATCAGTTAAAGACCCACATGTTTGCCATACACATGCGAGGGTGCGACATTGTCCTCGGTGCTAAATGGCTTCACACACTTGGCCCAATCACAATGGATTTCCAGGAGTTATATATGAGCTTTAAGTAGAACAACCACACACATACCCTCCACGGACTCCAGGCAGGCGCTCCCTTTATCATCAGCTCACATTGGATGGAAAAATTGTTAAAAAAGGGCCACCATTGAGTTATAGCTCAATTTAATGCCATCCAGACCTTCGAACCCAATTATCTTCATATTCATCCTGAGATGCAACAAATCTTAAACAACCATCTGCCAGTCTTTGACAAGCCTCATGAGCTTCCACCCTCAAGAGGGGAACATGATCATAGCATTACTTTGGTCCCAACGGCCCAACCACCGAATGTGCGCCCATATAGATATCCATTTGCCCAAAAGAATGAAATAGAAAAAATAATCAAAGAACTCTTGGAAGCAGGTGTCATTCGTCCCAACATTAGTCCTTATTCATCGTTGATGGTCATGGTGCTAAAGAAAGATCGGGAATGGCGTATGTGTCAAGACTTCAGGGCCCTTAATAAGTTGATAGTTAAAGATAAATTTCCCATCCCAGTTGTCGATTATTTGCTGGATGAACTAAATGGGGCTCAATTCTTTACTAAGCTCGACCTTCGCTCAGGCTACCACCAAATTCGCATGAAAGAAGTAGACATTCCAAAGACCGCTTTCCGAACTCATGAAGGCTTATGAGTTCCTGGTCATGCCATTCGGTCTTTGTAATGCTCCATCCACTTTTCAAAGCCTTACGAACCACCTACTCAAACCATATCTCAGAAAATTTGTCCTTGTTTTCTTTGATGACATCCTCATCTACAGTTGCACCTAGGCCGCACATCTTCAGCATGTAGATCTGCTCTTGCAACTTCTCCGCAAGCATAAATTATTTGTCAATATGTCCAAGTGTTCTTTTGGCAGGAAGAAGTTGAGTATTTAGGCCACATTGTGGGGCATGAAGGTGTCAGGGTGGACCCCAAAAAGATCCAGGAAATGCAGGAGTGGCCTCAACCTAAGACCTTGAAGAGCCTGAGAGGATTTGTCTCACATGCTACTATCGCAAATTTGTCCGCAATCATGGTGCCATTGCTAGGCCCCTAACTCAAATCCTCAAGAAAAATTCATTCCTCCAGAATGATGAAGCACAACAGGCCTTTACAGCTCTCAAACATGCCATGTGTTCCACTCTAGTCTTAGCACTACATGACTTCACCAAATCTTTTGTGACGGAATGTGATGCTTCGGGTATGTGTATTGGGGCGGTCTTAATGCAGGAAGGTCGTCCCTTGGCCTTCACAAGCCAACAACTAAGTGGGAAGAATCTGGGACAATCTGCTTATGAGAAGGAGATGATGGCCATCTTACATGCAGTAGATACCTAGCTACCATACTTATTGGGGCGACGTTTCCAAATCCGCACAGACCATCAAAGCCTTAAATATTTTTTGGAGCAACCTATCCTCACCACAACAAAATAAATGGCTCACCAAAATGTTGGGATATGATTATCAGATAATTTACAAGAAAGGGCACAAAAATATTGTAGCAGATGCGTTATCCCGCCAATTTGAGGAGGAAAGTACCCTGCTCGCAATTTCCCTTCCCATTCCCGAATGGATTGAAGAGGCTTGCAAGGAATGGTTTTCACATCCCTGGGTCTCCCAACTCATTAATCAATTGCAGGCGGATCCAAATTCCACAGCGGGCTACTCGTGGCAGGATGAGATTCTTCGCTACAAGGATAGAGTAGTAATATCACCAACATCCACCCTCAAAAGCCACATTTTGGCGGAGTTGCACTCATCTCCCACTGCAGGACATTCAGGCTTTCAGAAGACGTATGCTCGCACTCGGAGATATTTTTTTTGGACAGGCATGAAAAAGGACATTCTGACTTTTGTAGCTGAATGTGACATCTGTCAGCACCACAAAGGAGACAATCAAATCCCCAGGCACATTACAGCCATTGCCCATCTCGGCCTCAATCTGGACGGAGGTTTCTATGGATTTCATTATGGGTCTTCCAAAGTCAGGACTTTCAGTCATCATGGTGGTTGTCAATAGACTTTCTAAGTATGCTCATTTTTGCGCCCTACCCCACCCTTTTACACCGAATTTGGTCGCTCAATCTTTCATGGATCGGATCTTCAAATTGCATGGCATGCCCACTTCCATTATGTTTGATCGTGACCCAGTCTTCACCAATAACTTTTGGCAAGAACTCTTCCGGCTATAAGGTACCCAACTACAACTTAGTACTTCATATCATCCACAAACTGATGATCAAACTGAAGTTGTCAACAAATGTCTGGAAACCTACCTTAGGTGTTTCACTTCTGAAAAGCAACATCTCTGGGTACAGTGGTTACCTCTAGTTGAATAGTAGTATAACACCAACTATCATGCCACCACCAAAATGACTCTATATGAAGTAGTTTATGGTCAACTCCCTCCTTCCCCTACTTCTTATATCAAGGGATGCTCGAAGGTACAAGCAGTGGATCAACTCCTACACAACCGCACAACCATGCTGGCCCACCTTAGAGAGAATCTTCATCAAGCTCAAAACCGCATGAAGCAACAAGTAGATCAACATCACTCAGAATGCCAATTTCAAGAAGGAGATCAGGTACTTTTGAGGCTACAACCATATAAGAAAACATCACTCAAAGTCAAGGGTTGTCAGAAACTATCTCCAAAATTCTATGGACCGTATCAAGTACTTCAGCACATTGGAGAAGTTGCCTACAAGCTAGCTCTGCCACCCACTACAAAAATCCATCCAGTTTTCCATGTCTCATGCCTCAAGAAAGTGATTGGGAACAATTGCAGAATTCAAACCAGTCTACCTAAACTAGATGAAGAAGGGTCAATCTGGCTCCAACCTGAACAGGTTCTTAATACACAAGAAAGGCACCTGCGTGGCCGCGTGATCAAGGAAGTCCTCGTCAAGTGGAAAGACACCTCTCCGAAAGATGAAACCTGGGAACTAGCCACTATTCTTCAGTAGTTTCCGCAGCTTCAGCCTTGAGGACAAGGTTATTCTTATGGGGGAGGGCATGTTAGGGTCCCACCCTAACCCCCTTATTTATGTAATAGGATCGAGTCATAGTTATAGTTAAGTAAAGAGTCAATAAAGCCCATATTAATAATTGTAAGTGGTTAACCCGCATTTAATGAAGGGACCACAGTTAGTTGCAAATGGGCCATGGTATTAGATAAATGGTATTAATAAGAACCATGGTATTGCCCCATGGTATTGCATGTATGAATCCTATATAAAGGATAGATACTCCCCTCGAGGAGCATCGTGTCTTATTTTGTAATCGAGTTATGCTCTATTGGAGGTTGCCCCCTCAAAGAGGCAAGTGAACATTACTTTCTGAATAATAAAGTACTTGCTATTATTTCTCATTGTTCTATGTTCTGGGTATATTTCTTCGCATATTTAGTATTCTGGTATCGTCTTGTAGGTTAAGAGCATAACACTCTGCAATCCTCCAATGAAGGTTCCTTCCTTCTCCTTATGCAAATTATTTGTCTCCTCAAGAAGTTTGTAAGTGGCTTCAAATGTGAACGCTTATAAATTTGCAAGGTACATGCAATCAAGCTTGAAAACAAGGATGAAATGCAACTAGATTTTGGAAACATAACCATGTAATTCTTCTCTTGTTGAGATGGTTCCCCAAGAGTGGTATTTATAAGAATTTCCAAGGTATTCATGGGCTTGGTTCATTGAATGAGTATGGATTCCTTTGTGTGCTTTCTCATGCTTGAAGGGACCATGAGGAGTCCTTATAGGGGCTCCAAGTATTCCTCCCCAATTGTGTGGGGGGGCTTAGAGGTGGCCTGTTTGAACCTTGTACTTTGCATCTAATGGGATCTTGATGGTTTCCCATGTTGCTCTTTAAGGAAGTGCCACTTTCTATGGATCTACGCAATTGTTGAAGGAATAGTTGTGTGAATTGCACAAATCCAAAATTATTACGATGCATGAATGGAAAAAACTACCCAAAAGTTAAATCAACTTCTTGTGTGACGATAATTAATTGGCTTAGGTAACCTTTATCTTGTTACATTAATGACATTTTCCAATGAATCTCACCTGTATAACTATGTGAGTAATTTTTAGGTGATAACAAGGAATATTATCAAAGATAATGTGAATGATTGACTCCGGCACCCTCTTCTAGTGGACAAGGATTAGCCGTCACTATCATAATAAGAAACATTTTCAATGAGTTTAAATTTGCAAAAACAATAACCGCCTAATGAAAAGCCTCTACCATATTCCACCTCCATTATGGTTGTCAATACTTTCCATAGCTTCAACACCATCATTGATCTCACTACTTGCAAAAGGGGGCCCATTGCTTTATTTTCCCAAACCTCCCATGAGTAATATTTACACATATATCTCTATTAATTTCTTTATATGATTTGATTTAATTATTGATATCAAAGATATATATTACTAAGAATGATACTAAGTTTGACTTTGAAAATATGAATACTCAACAAAGAGCACCACATTCCCCCGTTAAATACTTCCAAATGAAATACTCCTAATAACTTTACACTACAAACATATATACATAATTTATTTGATAAATGACCAAACACATATACACACCTAAAAACCAATCAAATAAATATTATTGTGCACTCTAAATCTACCCTCAATTAAATATTATTGTGCACTCTAAATCTACCCTCAATTGCAATAATCAAATCTCTTTCATCCAATCTCAACTTCAAATCTCTTCCCTCCAATCTCAACTTCACCTTATCAATAATGTGATTTGAATATTATTCACATTTTATCAACAAACTAAAGAATATATATATCTCAATTACAAATTGCAATAATCAGATCTCTTTCTACGAATCTCAAACAATAATGTGATTTGAATAATATTTTTCATTTTATCAACCAAATAAAGAATATATGATTAAGACCCCAACCATTCATATCAAACTTAAACATTAATTTGCATTAATTAACATTTACTTAAAAACGAATTGCATTTGCGAGAAAATGTTTGAGCAAATGTGCTGAAGTGAAGTAATTCGATGAGCGTGCGTAACAATCATGTAACATTTTATTAAAAAAAATGATGTTAAAAGACAAAGGTGTTATTTTAATGGTTTGATTTGTCCCCTTAATGAGACAGATAAAAAACAAATTCAATTACCAAGACAAGATAAGGCCAAACTTCCCCTAAATGATATAATGGATTGTATATTTTTTTACAAATATCTTTCTCAATATATAAAGCGAATTCAGTTAGTATAACAAGATATGGCCAAACTTGCTTTGTCCATATATAAAACAAATTCAGTTAGGCCAAACTTCCTTTGTTTGATATCATGGGCTGCATTCATATTCACAACTAACCCTGTCAAGCTATAAAATAAATTCAATTACTAAAACCAGATGGGGCCAAACATCTTTTGCTAGATATCATGATTTGCATTGGTATTCAGCAAATATAATTATTAAGATATAAACCAACACAATTACTAAAACAAGATAAAGTAAAATATAAAGAAACTTCCTTGAAACTTCCTTGGTAATATATAAATCAATTCAATTAATATATATAAATCAATTCAAACTTCCTTTGTTTAGGTCATGGGTGATTGATAGACCCATTAATAATTTACAAATATACTCACAAGTGGAATTGCGATGTTAACAGTCGATATTAACCCACGTCAGTGAAGTCATATTCAAATACCATGAAATGTTACATATTTATTATACATTGATGGTATTTTTATCATATTCATTATATATTTAAATGGTATAGCTTTAACATTATCTTTAATAAATTATGTTAGTGATTTCTTTGGAGGTTTTATTTTTTTAAGAGATTAATTCGTACATGCACATGCATATGAAAAAAATTAGTAAAATTGCAAAACATAGAAAAGAAATTAGCAAAATTGCAAAACATATAAACCAATGGTTATATTACTAAAATGGTTTTCAAGAATGTGTGGCAACACCAAATCCGCATGCCTGGTGCCTGGTGCGTAGAAGTTAAATGATTTTAACATTTTTTGAATGGGTATTTCAATTAAAAAAAACTAGTGGTTAAGAAATCTCTGTATTTTTTATTATATGAGATGTACGTATTTAAATACGATGATATAAATATATTAGTATAATTATTTTAAAAATATTAGTGTAGTTGTATATAGTTGAAGGACTTCATTTGTATTTACTATTGATGATATATCAAAAAAAAACTATTTAAACAAAATATATTATTAATTTTTTATTTTACTTAATCTTTAAGAATCTTAGGTCTTGATAAAAAAATAAAAGTGTTGAAGAGCTTCTATCCTTTACAACCAAGATAAGGCAGTTTTTCTAAAATTAGGTATGTTTTGAAAATCCCTAAGAAATTGATGGCGTTGGGACATCAATTTTTTTAATTTATTAAAAGTCAATGCAACCTAACAAACTCTCTAACACATGACAAAAATTCAGAGGAAGCATATGTTGAGCATATTCCCTTGAGAATCAATTTAGGCCGTAAATTAAAAAAATAAAAATAAAAAGTCAACATATCCTCAACCACCTTAAGTTGAAATAGGAAGCCTTCAGCTAACTATATAGATATTCCATTTTCAAAAACATTAGTTGAAAAATATTATTTATGGTAAACTTACATTGTGGTTGGGGCTTCTATTTTTTTTTAAAGCATAAATAGTATTAAGCTTCTTATTAATATAATGTTGGAGAATTGTGATAGTGTAGTCTCATAAGAGTTAGTGATGTTAAAAGGCATCATTATAGCATTGAATAATTTTAGGGTTGAGTTAGGCATATAACCTTCTAGCCAATGGTTTTTACCCAATCCCAATGATATTGGCTAATTGTAATAACCTATGAATTCACTCCATGAACTTGAGTTTTGGCTTTAGTCTTAAATAAAACTACAAGTCCTCTAAAGAGAGATCTTTTGATTAATTCACATTTTAACGAATACTTTTAGATTACAACATAGTTTTAGTATTTGAAGGTTGGCAACAATTTCATTGTTAATGACTAACACTTATGTATGTGTGTGTGGTGCATACACTTGAGAATGTGACCAAATCCCTTTGATATGCTTAAATTTCATCACCCTAATCATCCCAATCCAACAAGTGGAAATCCATTTTAGAAAACTATCTAATTATCAGCTAACTCACTATCAATTAACTACCTAAATCATGCATGCTCATTGACGCCAAAGAAGAGTTTAATATTAGATTCTAACACCCCCTAACATATGCCCATCAACAAAATTTTAGAGATCCAATAAGTGACATTATTTTTTTCTCCCCCCTCCCCCCACCACCCCCAATAAGACAAGAGAAAAAAATAATGTCACTTATTGGATCTCATACTTAGTAGCATCAACTTTCAAAGAATCACATTCTTTAATTGACTTCATTCCTAATTGAAATGGAGTAGAGAAATACTTACAATCTCTCATCTTGAATCTCTTAAAATTGTCCAGTGCCTACTTGGGTTGAAAAATAATGACATCGTCATCCAATTACATAACATGGATGCTAAGAAAGAAATGTAGCATACCCAAGCCTGTGATCTCAAATATATTATTTAGGTTTTCCTTCAGACTCATAATCAAATTACCACTACTCCTAATGATAATTAAACCATCTACCTATGCTGCAATAATTAAAACTTTATAGTTTTTATGCAACACATAAATATCTTGATCTAATTCACAATGTTTAAAACTAAAACTAAGAAATAACTAATTAATCTTCTCATGCCATGCCATATGGGTTTGTTTAAATCCATACTAGGGTTTCTTTAGTCTACATAGAAGACTATAATCATATGTAAAACTTGGAGGTTTCTCCATCTAAATCTCCTTGATAAGATCCCCATGAAGGAAATCACTTTTCACATACATATGGTATACCACCTAACCAAACATAACAACGAGAAAGCATTACTATAATTCATCGTAGCTATGGGAGAAAAGGTCTTTATGGAATCGATACCTTATTCTTGAGAAAACCCTTTGCTACTAGTCAATCCTTATGTTTCGCAACATTAGAGTTCAACATGATATTACTCTTGTAGATCCACTTGCATTCAATAACTTATTTTCCTTATGGTCAACAAACTATGTCCCAAGTTTTATTCTTCATCAAGGAACCTTACTGTTCATCCATAATGTTTTCCTATTTTGGTTGGTCATGCGGCACATTTGTAGAGGTCTCAAGATCATTTACCTCTAGAACATGTGCCATTAATTGAATCTTTCTTTGTCATTTTTTACCTCGAGTCTTTCTCAAATCAAATACATTACATACATCAAAATATATAATTTAATCATTTTTGTTACCCACTTAGGATAATGAAATTCTCATGTAGAAGAATGCCCTACATTAATTCCATCATTATCCATAGATTGTTTTGTAAGTTGTAACTTACAGTTCGTTGAAAAATGGAAATTTAATTGGAAGTGAACTTGATCATCCCAGTCATTCCAAAGAGAAAACTTGTCCATGTAGTAAATCATTCATTTCATAATTCTCGAAGGCTTCCACTTAATTTCTACTCAAGGCACTCAAAGAAGATGTCAACAATGTAGTACATGAAGTGGACTCATCAAATATAGCAACTTTTTGATAAATCATTTCATGTTTGACTGGATCAAATTATTCATAGGCTTCTGACTCTTTAGAATAACCTGCCATAAAAAAAGCATGACTCTTTGGATTTGACATATTTCTCTTATCGTTTAGAATATAAGCCCAACCAATGCATCCAATATATAGATCTACAATGTATGACCAAAGTCTTCATTCCACTCCAATTTTTCAGAGGAGTCACATCCCAAAGTGCTTTGATCAATATTCCATTCATAAGGTAATTTAAGTAGAAAACAACCTTTGCCCAAAAATTAATCAAAATTCATTTGCCTGAAGTAAACATATCCATCTCAATCAAAGTTATGTTCTTCCTAAAATAAACTACATTTTGCTGGGTGTAATGTATTATATGTAACTCTGTGAAGTATTATGGGATAGATATCATTCAAAAACATGACCAACATACTCTCCTCCATTAACAAAACTTAAATAGTTCATAGGTCAATCATATTAATTTTTAGGCAATGCCCTAAATTCCTTGAATTTCTCAAAAACTACATCCTTTGTCTTTGAAAACGATAATGAAGGAACTTGGAAAAGTCACCAATAAATATTAGAATATGCCTTATGCTAACAAGAGAAGGATTATTCATTGTTCAAAGAAATGTTATGTACCAAATCCTTAAAATAGCATAATAAACAGTGATACGCACAATGTACATAAGGTTTGAGCATGAATTACAACTTGAAGAGAGATAATAGAAAGAGTTACATAATAAATCCTTATATAATAGGAGAATCTCCTCCAATTAAACCCATTACATCCATATATCTAAATTATATGTTTGTATCCCAATAATGAATATATATTTGGCCCATACCTAACATATATGTTTGTATCCATATATTCTCACTCATTGCACATGTGGGCCCTTTATTATGTTGACATATTGTTATAGCTCCAAATCTCACTATTATGGTTTGTGATGCTGCACTCATGGCCTAGGGCAACCCCTCCTTCCAGACCTGGTCCAAAATCTAAAAAACAGTGTTTTATTCCCT
>APFE030243221.1:64231-76885 GCA_000404065.3 Pinus taeda
TTTGGCATACGATCTCCGTTTGACGCGTATGATAGCTCGTTAGAAAGATCTATCCGAGAACTACCACTTTGGGAAGAGGAACATCGGTCCATGGACCCATGTTGCCTCCAGATTTCCCAAAAAACGTCGTTTAGGGCCTCAAAACGGCTTCGGAAGTTCAGGACCCGAAAAAAACTGCTAAAAATAGTAAATTGTGCTATAATTACGAAAACTAAAAAACTGAAAGAGACAATTGCGAGGGTCCAAATGGGATAGGTGGGTGGCCACCAACATCCACTTGGATCACTCCTCCACGCACATCTCAGTGTTCAACCTATACATTCCTTGACTAGGCCCATAGACATTCACAAATGACAATGCAGGTCTACATAACACAAGGAATTCCTTCTCTAATCTCTGCAGTCCCTCAACACTTCCTTCTCCAGTGCTCTCTATGCCACACATAAATATAACAAATCCTAGTCCCATAGACATTCACAAATGACAATGCAGGTCTACATAACACAAGGAATTCCTTCTCTAATCTCTATAGTCCCTCAACACTTCCTTCTCCTGTGCTCTCTATGCCACACATAAATATAACAAATCCTAGTCCTCAGAGCCTTCCAATCTAAGGAAAAAGCACTTGAACACAATCAATTCATGTTCCACAAGTTGTCACCAATTCTCATGCCAATTTGAATTTTTAAGTGAGAGAGAGAGGGAAAATGAGTGTATGAGAGAGTAATAGAAGAGAGAAAAAATAGAAGCTTAATAACCAAGATGAAGAACCTCTTGATTATTCTTCTCTCTTATTTTTATAATCACAACTTGACTCTTCATCCTCACAACTTTTTAGCTTCTTGTGAAGACTAACCATCACATCAAAGGAAAATATATCAACTTTCCCCCTCCCCAAGGCATCATAATCTATTGGTTTTCCCCATTCTTCAACTCTAATATTTTTATTAGTAAAAATAAACATTACATCATATAATAGAATTTGACATCATAACATCAAAGCGTGCACCCCAACATTATATGTTCTTAATTACATTACAAAATTTGGGATAATGAAAGGGGTGTCACAACTTTTGGATCTCCTTCAAAAAGTTCTCCTTCACCAAGCTTTGATTTTCTCCTGGTGATCATGCACACTTCAATCACAATTATCAACAACTCGCTCTGATACCAAATGATCCCCAGAAAGATCTTTAATTGAAATTGTGATTTGTTTATGTTTCAAAAACAAGTTAATGCATGAAGTATTAGAACACAACGTAATCACTTAAATTGTAAAGTATGGAGAACTGAATAATAATGTTGTAGCAAAATAATAGAACAACAAACGTGTGTGGCAGAAAATGACACAAGAAATTGATACGGAGTTCGGCTATCTCAAAGCCTACATCTCCAGGCCCAGTCTTCAACGGGGAGGCCTTTTATATTAATAAAACTTTAGAAGCCATACAAAATATCAAAACTACATCGATGGAATTTCTCATTGGTCTAGTTGTGATCTGCTCGGCCTCAGGAATCCGATGTAACTGACGGCACTGAAAAAGACCTCTTACAACTCCCAGAATAAACCTGCAAAGTTTTGCCTTCAAATCTTCAAAGCTGCTCTAAAACTCTTTTGCTTCATAAAGTGTTACAATTCCTCTCAAAAAAAACCAAGCTCATCTCTCATATATCTCTCTGCACCCTTCATGAGATAACATTACATGTATATATAGTGTTTGTGGCTAACCCAAATATAGCAAATAAATTAAATTACATATCCCATTGTTATAACCATATAACAATATGGTTCTATTGTTAACATCTGTTTACAACCGCATCATAAAGCATTACATTCGGTGCAATGGAAACTATGAATGAAACTATACAAATCATATATTAACAACAATCATATCATACATTAAACTTCTGCGTTTTTTATGGTTTCCATACTTAGCATATAGTTACAAATTCTCCGATAGTGGTGTCACATTAGAACCCGTGGCATGTGAACATGGTGGAGCGGTGGATCCCGTGGCTTGGAGAGGTTCATGTCCTTTGGACCATAAACTATGTTTAATACATAATTTTAATATTATCTCCTTGGCAGCGTTAACTTATGTCTATTATATTATATGGTTCTCAACCATATGTAATGTGCCCGCCACATATTATATACGTTAAACATAGGTTTTGACTTTTAAAATTCCGCTCCCATTCATTTGCACCACTACATGTTTAATATATAGTTTAATATATGTTATGTTGCTTAATATATGTATGATTTTAATACCATAACACATGTTTTAATATATGGTTTCTTTACACCACATGTTATATATTTCATAAACCATCTCTGTGTTATGAGACTTGATACCTTAATGAAGACTTGCACCCAAATTGAAGTTGATCTTGACATGTTGAGTGTAAATGCAATGTGTCGAGCAGTAAAAATGTGACGTGTACTGATTCGTCACAAACTTCAATAAATAATTTTGCATTCATCTGGAGGCCAAATGTGCGCGTTCAAGTTGTGTTGGATTCGTTTTTACGAGCTCTACACAATGGCACTACTTCCACTTGAATCCAGTAACTTTGACTTTTAGGCTTTTTCTAGATCCTTAGTCATCCATTGATCAATTTCGGATTAATTTTGGATCATTTCCTCCTTGCTGAGACCTTTTGGACCATCAAAAGGCTTAAGTTCCATAAAACAAATGTGGGTTCCATTTTCCCACTTGGCCGGTATCTTTCCACCTTGTTCTGAACCTGTACACTTTACTCATCCATGCAATCATCAGCAATACACACAAGCTGCAGAATATATCACGTCCTTTTCCACGCACATGTACATTCTTATTTGCTGCTAATATCCAAGCACCACTAAACAATAATATACCTATTAACAACATTGAAAGTATTGACATAGTTGAAACCATACACTGCTTTCCTCTCATAGTTGAAACAAAACTCAACTTATCATGCTGCAACTCTTGTTGATGTACAACTTTGGATTCCTTGAGCAGAGCTATCTCTTTGTAATTAACTTTAATGATCTCTTGCTTAGGTTCTTTAGATTGTACAACAACATCTTTTCTGGCATAAGCTGCTTGTTTTAATTGTTCAACTATAAAAAGAGATTTATTTGCTTTTGTGTGATGAGAATGTACAACATATTCAATTCCTTTTCTGAACAAGTAATATTGATTTTGTTCCTTGTAAAAGATTTGTTTTCTATCATATAAATACGTGCTACCCAAGACCATCCCACATGTATCTAGTTTAACCACATCACATATCACCTTATCCTTAAATTGAGAATTTATTGCAAGCAGTAACATGCATTGCTCAGTCACTCGTAAGTTATGATTTCTTCTGATCCAAATTAAAGTATACGATTTACGATGATTTATGGTTTTCAATCCCAATTTCTTAACCACTTTTTTCTGAAATTAGGTTAGCTTGAGATCCACTATCTAATATTGTATCGATCTTTGTATGTTTTATAACAACCCTTATATGAAATAACTGGCCTCTGGAACTGTTAGAATCATTACCTTCATCGAATTTATCGGTCATAATCAATGATGCGATCTGCGTCTCATCGCCTGAATCTGACACTAGGTCCATTGGTTTTGTTGTTACTGCAACCTTTTGCTTCCCTTTTCTGATGCACTTTGGTTTCATTTCGGGATGCAATTTCCAATAGTGATCCTCGTCATGGCCCTCTTTCTTACAATGTTTACAAGAGAGATTTTCAACCTCCCTCTTGGTGATGTTTACTTTCTTCGCTTTCCCTTTTCCCTTGCTATCCATTCTGGTTGTCGATTCTGATGATAGCCCAACTCCCAACATACCTGCTTCAATGTAAGTCGCTTGTACTGCCACTTCATCTAGGTTAGTAGGACTGAACATAAATACAGTATTTCGAACATACTCACGTAATCCTCCTATGTATTTCATTAGAGTTTCTTGAATATACAAAGGAATATCTAATATCAACGCCTTCTTACGAAACTCATATGTATATTCCTACACTGAATGACCTTTCTTAACTTTTAGTCCTTGTCATTCTATTAAATATTTTTCCTTATATCCCAATGGATAGAATTACTTTCTAAGTGCAACAATAAAATCAAACCAGGATGAAAAAATCTTACCGATATTTTGAGTACCTTTCTGTAACTTACTTTGCGACTAGATCAATGTTGTGCCTTCTAAACAAAGCGATGCTAGTCTGATTTTGACTTCATCTTCAATGATCCGTTGCACACTACAATATACCTCCATTTGTCTGACCCAGTTGTCAAGCTTCTCGACATCAACTTCTCCATTGTACATGGAAAACTCGAACTTAACATTGAGTTTCAACAATCGTTTCGAAGTTTCAGGTGGAGTCAAGAGAGAAGTGATAGGGTATTTTTTATCGCTTTCATCTTCTTTTCCAGATTGTGATGGTTGTCCTTCTTCATCTTTAGGTTTTGCGTCTTCACCTTTTGCTTTCTTAAACTTTGGGTACATTTCTTTTACCATGGCTGACAAGGTCATGAAATAATCCACGAAGCCTGCATCAAATCCAAACGGATGATGATCGCTTCTCTCTTCAACCATCTCTTCTCCTTGAGCCAACTTTTGGATCTCCTTCAAGAAGCTTTGATTTGCTTCTGGTGATCATGCATACTTCAAATCACAATTATCAACAACTCGCTCTGATACCAAATGATCCCCGGAAAGATCTTTAATTGAAATTGTGATTTGCTTATGTTTCAAAAACAAGGTAATGCATGAATTATTAGAACACCACTTAATCACTTAAATTGTAAAGCATGTAGAATTGAATAATAATGTTGCAGCAAAATAATAGAACAAGAAACATGTGTGAAAGAAAATGACACAAGAAATTAATAGCAGAGTTCAGCTATCTCAAAGCCTATATCTCCCGGCCGAGTCTTCAACGGGGAGACCTTTTATATTAATAAAACTTCAGAATCCATACAACATATCAAAGTTACATCAATGAAATTTCTTACTGATCTAGTTGTGATCTCCTCGGCCTTAGGAATCCGATGCAACTAATGGCACTGAAAAAGACCTCTTACAAATCCCGGAATAACCCTGCAAAATTCTGCCTCCAAATCTTCAAAGCCACTCTAAAACTCTTATGTTGCATAGAGTGTTACAATTCCTCTCCAAGAACCTAGCTCTAGCTCACCTCTCCCATATCTCTCTACCCCCTCATGGCATAATATTACATGTATATATAATGTTTGTGGCTAACCCAAATATAGCAAATGAATTAAATTACATATCCCATTGTTATAACCATATAACAATATGGTTCTATTGTTAACATTTGTTTACAACCGCATCATAAAGCATTACATTCGGTGCAATGGAAACTATGCATGAAACTATACAAATCATATATTAACAACAATCATATCATACATTAAACTTCTGCGTTTTTTATGGTTTCCATACTTAGCATATAGTTACAAATTCTCCGATAGTGGTATCACATTAGAACCCGTGGCATGTGAACATGGTGGAGCGGTGGATCCCGTGGCTTGGAGAGGTTCATGTCCTTTGGACCATAAACTATGTTTAATACATAATTTTAATATTATCTCCTTGGCAGCGTTAACTTAGGTCTATTATATGGTTCTCAACCATATGTAATGTGCCCACCACATATTATATACGTTCAACATAGGTTTTGACTTTTAAAATTCCGCTCCCATTCATTTGCACCCATACATGTTTAATATATAGTTTAATATATGTTATGTGGCTTAATATATGTAAGTTTTTAATACCATAACATATCTTTTAATATATGGTTTCTTTACACCACATGTTAGATATTTCATAAACCATGTCTGTTATGAGACTTGAAACCTTAATGAATACCTATACCCAAACTGAAGTTGACCCGTTGACTGTAAATGCCATGTGTCGAGCAGTAGAAATGCAACGTGCACTGATTCGTCACAAATTTCAACAATCAATTTCTCATTCATCTGGAGGCCAAATGAACTCATTCAAGTTGCATTGGAGTCGTTTGTGTGAGCTCTACGCAATGGCATTTCTTCCAATTTAATCTGTAGCTTTGAATTTTAGGCCTTTTCTAGATCCTTGATCATCTATTGGTCAATTTCGGATCACTCTTCTTGTGACAATATGTTGTCTCTTCATTCTTTCAATTTGTTAGGGTTTTCTCCACAATATTCAAGCTCAAATACATTTTCACCACTATTATTCTCTCCCTCATGCTCATTATTTTTCTCATTGTCATCTTCCTCAAACACTCCTCTAATAGGTCTTTTGGGTGCTTTACTTAGTGATTCTTGAGGTTGGGAATTTAATTTATTCCTAGAAGGAAGACCTCCCCTGTGCCTTCCATTCTTTGAAGTTCTTCCACAATCAACATTTTTATTAAACCACAACGATGAAGACCACACCTTATGTTTTTAGGATTTTTCTAGACCCTCTTTTCCACATGACCCATACTTTTATACAAGTAAAAATGAAAATTCACAAGTTCTCTAGCTTTGAAGTGGAGCAACAATCTAATATGATACAAAAAAGTGAAAACATACCTTCCCTCACATGTGATTTACTTTTGTATGATGAATAGGATATTCTTCCATTTATCTACAATCCATGACCTTTGGACACCTTTTCCCCAATCTAGGTTAAAATCTTTTAAGCACAGAAACCGTGTGCACACCCCCTCCTTGACTTGTTTTTTTTTAACCATTGGTCACCTATTTGTGGGAGTCAAGTGTCTTGGGACACTAACTCTCGTAAGACTATTACTATGAGATCACAAACTTGGGAAATTTACCCATCCAAACACTATGCAAATGCCTGAGTGACAACATTGTCACACCCACAAAATTTTTGAATGGATGGAAGCCATCCTTCGCTCTTCAACATATGCTTACTTGAATTATACTTAGGCTTATTCTCCAATAATTTTGATGATAATGGATCTTGTATCATAGCTTCCAACTTGCCCATTTCGCTTTAGTGGAGTGAATGCCAAGGTACCCTGTCTCTTGGTAGTTTACAAACCAGTCAAGAAATGGGATTTCAGTTTTGAATTATGAATGGGAAATTGAGTTTGAATGAGGGAGATTTTTGAAATGTATGATGATTGAACAAGTTGGGGAGTGGCACACCATCAAATTATTACACATGCAAGGCATGATGATCAATTATGATTGTTCATGCGATGAGGTGGAAGAAAGGGATAATGATAGCATGCATGAAATATGATATGAAAAGGGATAACATCATAAGGAAATGGAATATGAATTATTAAAGGAATGTCACATGTAAATTTATAACCAATTATTTTTTGAATATTAATTCCATGCTTTAGCATATTAAAAAAACTTAATCAAGTTATCTCACCTTGGGTTTTACCTTGCACTAAAACATATTGCAAAATGATTTTGAAATAAACTTAAAACCTATATACCATGACAGTGTTGAGGCTGAAAATTATTGAAACAGTGAGGCCATTAAGCACTTAGATGTTGAGACTATTGGTCACTTATAATTTTGAGACAAGTGTTGGTTTTGTTCTTTCAAGAATGTTAATCATTTTGTTGAATTTTGAGACCAAAGTATACCATTGTCAATGAAGACCTAAAGGAGAAAGGAAGAAGAGAAAGGATAATTACACAAGAAAGGGATAATTATTAGTCAATAACGGATTTTTGAGAGGTCAAAGGGGGTGAGCTAGAAGTAAGAACCATGTCAATAATGAGCTCTGACATTGATCAACATTTACTTGAGCGTAACTTTGAAGAAGGGAATTAGGTGTTCATTTGTCTCTATCCCTATTGGTAGACATTGCTTAGGAACAAGAACCACTAGAAGTTCACAACTAAGTTTTATTCACCCTATCTGATTATTAGAGATATTGAGCATGTTGCTTAGAAGTTGGCTCTCCTAGTCAAATCTAAGATTCGCTAAGTATTTCATGTGTCATGCTTGAAGAAAGTGGTGGGCTCAAATTATTGAGTTCAAACTATTCTCCCATAACTAGATGATGAGGGTCCTAGTTGGTTACAAACAAAAGTATCTTTAGATAATAGAAAGCGTCATTTGTAGCAGTGCCTTATCCTAGAAATATTGATCTAATGGAAGGATCCACCATCCAAAGATTCTCCCCGGGAACCATTTACATTCCTACACAAATTTCCACATCTCGAGCCTTGAACATAATGCTACTTTTAAAGCCAAGGGTGAGCACGTTTAGGTCCCACCTTAAATCCCCTAGTTAAGGGAGTAGGTTTTTATTTATGTATAATGTTCATGTTTATTGAAAAGGTCCACTAGGCAGTTACAATGTGTATTCAATAATGTAAGGTGGCCTAGTTAAAGAAGTTTTACTAGTTAGTTGATGTAGGCTCATTAATGAATACCCATTACCATGCAAGTAATGTTTGCGATATATGAGCAATGCTTGAGATATATATGAACTATTTATAGTAGTTACTAGTAGAAGATATCAAATTGAGTGATAAGTGGTTAATAATGCAATGCATTAGAACTTTGTACAAGTGAAGGTTAGCCACGTGAAGAGGAAAAATAATATTATTTCTTATATAGAATATCAGTAGAGGTTTGGCTATTAATATTGATTCAATACTTTGATTTCATTTTATTTTATCTATATACTTACATTGTTGTCACTATTACTTTGAATTTTCTATTTATATGATCATCATCCAATTTGTTAGGAAAAAAACTTCACATAAGATAAAATATTGTAATAGGAATTCGTTGGAAGCCCAACTGGCTATCTGATACAGAGAGAAATTGGAGAAAACAAATAGTGAGATGATCTCACCTTGTCACTGGAAGAATCTGACCCTGATCTCACTGGAAGGAGGCTCTGCATCCCTTTTGCATCAACCTCTACGTAGATCTACGTAAACCCTACACAGTCTCTGTGTCACCTCAGCTGGGGACTATGCCACTCTTCCTCTGGATCCTCTACTTCCCAAAAACTTCGATTTCCAGCCTCTCGGTCTCACAACCTAGCCCCTGGTCTCACAACCTAGCTCCCGACATCTGAAAGTCAATTTCCTCAGCAAGAATTCGATCTTCCTCTAGGCTTTGTGCTGCCACTACGTCAGCTTTGCGTGGGTCAATGTCAACCTCTCTCTTGATGTTGTTTTGCCCTCTCTGCGTTGTACTCTCCGGCCTAGGAAAACTTCCCTCTTTCGGATACTATCTTTGCCCCTCACTGCAAAAGAACACTATCGAAAATCTCTCTGGCAACTGCTCTGCTTCAGAAAATTGAACTTCTAATCTCTCTTTGTGTGTCCTCCAAGTGCCCATGAAGCATTTTCTTATAATCCTCTCATTGATCAAACAACAACCCAAATTAGATTATAATCAATGGTTAGGATCATATTGAGTTGATCTTCGCCTTCTTCTAGAAGTTACACCCACACTTTAGATTAATACCCATTAATTATTTTAATTCCCTAAGTTTAAACTTAGGGTCCCATTAAAATTAATTAAGAATTTCCCAAAACGATTCTGGGTATTGGAGAATGCATGTGTTTAAGCCTCCTTGCAAATTTTGAGACTTAGAGCACATCAGATGCTACCAGAAATCAACACTTACATGGTAACTCAAGGCTTGAAATAACATCAACCTAGTCAATTAGTATAGATTGTTGACAAACTATGTCCAATTAATAAACCACTAAATGCAACCGCACCTTACAACAAGACATGAAAAGGAAGTTGCAACATTAATATTATATTTCTATAACTTTAGTGAAGATTTAAAGACAACAATAACTAATATTTCCTTAAACTATTTGTATGCTAAAAAATTGCCTTTCTCTTTAAGGTTGCATGAGATATTCAAGTGTGATTCATTCCCTGTAACAACATTGGAATCACCCAACTTTCATGATATTTCAAAGGAATGTGAATGCCATCTGTAAAGGCTAACCTCAATGGGGTTGGTGGCAGCTTAGAGTATAAGAAAATTAGTGGTATATACATAGACAGAGTGAAATTTGTTGATTTCCATCATCATGTATATTGGTTTACTCTCTCTAAAGTTGCAAAATCTTCCATTGATAGGATCAGAAAATCTACGTTTCACTTTTTGTGGGGTAACAAACAAAAGTATGGTATATCACATATGGTAAATTGGGAGACCTTATCAAAGCCGAGTATTGAAGGGAGATGGGGTTTTAAAAACCTCCACTAATTTGGGAAAGCTTTGGGCATGAAAAGTCTTTGAAAGGTGATTACAAGTAATGGTGTATGGAGTAAACCTATTTATAACAAGTACCTTAAACGAGGTCCTCTTCAGGAGTGGCTATGGATTGGAATGCCTTCAAACAAGACTGGAGTTTCCAACATATGGCGTGGATTATTGGCAGCCACCCCCTGGAGCATTCCATGGTTGTCATGGGATGTGGGTCGAGGAAATCGAGTAAACTTGGGAAGGGACTATTTTTTAGGTGCACAGTCCTTTTATCTCTTATTTGAACAATTGAAATTACAACTAAGTTCTCGTAGGATCTTCTATCTAGCAAATGCTTATACACATGTTAATAATAACCCCTCCCTTAGTAGATGGGAGTCATCAGTTGACCTGACTATCCAGGGTGTACCAACTTATGAATGGGACAATTTCGTTTCCAACCTCATGACAAGTGGATTATACTTTTCTCTGAATGAGGACTCTTTAGTTTGGTTAAGAAATGTTGCTACTGGATAGGTGATTGCAAAATTAGCTTATGATGTGATTACAGAGTAACATCCTTAGTTTCGGCTCAAATGGTGGTTTAGAAAACTTTGAAATTGGTTGGCACCTCCAAAAATTAGGTGCTTCATTTAGCTGGCACTCAAAAACAAGATTCTGACATGGGAGAACTTTCTGAGGAGGGGATTTTGCCAAATGTGTGCTTTCTCTATTAAGAAGGTCCAGATTTGGTTGCACACTTATTTTTTTCAGTGTGTTTTTCTAATTGATCTATGGCAGGAGATTCCGTGTTCTTAATATCTCTAATAGAGGTTTGTTGATTTTCTTGGAATCTTGCTTGAAATAGTGGGATCAACACATGGGCAAATTTATAGCTTTGCCCATGTTTGTGGCATGGGGCATATGGAAGGTTAGGAAAAAACTGCTTTTTGAAGGTTAGGTTATCTCTTTATCTAAATTTATTTCTCAGATCCTCAGATTCTTTCATGAGTACCTCCCTTGCTTACCAATTTTTAAAACTCGATGCCCTCTCTTTCGTCATGCTCCATTGGTTGAAAATGTGGGATTTTTTGATGGAGCTCAACATGAAAATACTTCTAGAGGAGGTGCATATTTGGTGTTATAGGATAATATATCTTTTACTTTTTGGCTTAACATGAGCAAGAGATCAAATACAAAAGCGAAAATCATTTCGTGCTAGGACCTTCAGCTGGGTGCTGTCACATTCAATGTCTTCTCCTTACAAAGTTATGGAGAATCTGAGATTGTTATAGATTGGTTGAATGTATTAAACATGATTAAGAGTCTTTCTCTCACGTGTTGGATGGACAAAATCAACTTCTTATGGAACAACTCCTCTTTTGTGTCCTTAAGCACATCTAGAGGGATTTTAATCAACAAGTAGACTCACTATCCAAAAGAGGGCTTGGTGTTGAACAGAGTTACATCTTTTATGAAAAATGGTAGGGCATTCAATTGTTGCACAAAGGGAGACTACAAATCCCCTCTGGTCTCGAAATACTTGACTCTTATTGTCGTTTTTTTTGCTAGAAAACTACTTTTGTTTACTATTTTTTGGTTTAGGATGTTGATAATATGAAGTCATGAGTCATCTTTGAGTTATTCTGGTGTATACACAGTCTCATTTTTTTTGTTGATTGGTAGTGCCCTCCTATAATATTGTGGTTCAGGAGTTCTTTTGTTTATGTTTTTGCACAATGTAAAGTAAAGCATGCTATTTTGATGCTCTAGCCTTATTACTCCTGGGCTCGGGAACATGCTAACTATACTTTATGTAAACTCTTGAGACTGTACTATTTATTTCAATTAAATAAAGATGGCATTTTCCTTTCTAGAAAAAAATGGTGTGTTTTGATGTCATGCCTAGATATGATGTAGAGTTTCATAGGCATGCCAAAATTTTAAATAATTACTAGTTTTGATGACAAAAAAATTGGATAGTTATGTTCACTTAAAAGATGTCTTTGATGTATTAACTTGCAAGTTGTCATCATTGCCCGTTTTCTCCATTTATTTATATAATTTTGATTTATATAGCTTAAGTGGGCCTAATGGTTAAGAGCATCTGTTTCCTCCTAAGAGGTCACAAGTACAGGGGGTAGAGTATGTATGCCTTTGTAGACTTAACAGTCAAATTGTTGCGTGGAGGTTGTCCGAAGGGAGTCAATTTCAATTTAGATGGCAAAATAAGAATGTTTAAATTTAAGAAGAGAACCAAGGGGGTAAATTTTTTTGTTGACACGTTTCTAACCAGCTAGTGTGGTTCATCACTAGGACTAGATGAAGACCAAAATATCATATAACAACTAGTGTGGTTCACCATTAGGACTAGACGAAGACCAAAATATCATATAATGACTAGTTTATGAAAAATAATGAGATCTTATAATGATTAGTTTATG
>APFE030243221.1:77762-94986 GCA_000404065.3 Pinus taeda
TAAAATAAAATAATAAAATATATAATTTAAAATACAGTGGATTGCAAGTTTGCAACATCCAATGTTGGGGTTTCCACCCAGGGAGTAATTAGACAAAAAGAATTATTAATTTGTTTGTACTTAGAAAAATCGACTTGTTCAATTATGATTATTAAATAGGAATAAAACAAAAGTCGTAAATTAAAGGAAAAAACCGGTTGCTTCGGTTCTTCCCGTTTATCGGGTGGACGGGGATTTTGAATCGATAGAGAGCCCACTCACTTTTGAAAGGTAGTTACAGGCCATCCAACGACCATTGTGACTCATTAACAACTCTATGTTAATTTATTGCTGTCAAAGTTTGTAGTAGGTTTAAGCAGTGACCATGTGACCACGTTACAAGTTACAGTTACCCCGCAGAAAATGCAGGTAAACGGGAAAAGTAACGGCAGAAAATGCAATCAAGCGGGAAAGGTAACGGCAGAAAATGCAATTAAGCGGGAAAGGTAACGGCCGTCGGCGTGTAAGACGTATTTTGAAGGGCTGTACGTTGCGTAATTGGCGGGGAACGGTAAACGTAAAAGTTAATTGTTGCGTGGCTATTATTATGATGGGATTGTGAATAACGGTGGAGCATGGAGCACGCATTCAAATAATTTTAAAAGTGATGACATATAATGGGCAACAACGAATGCGCATGACAGCAGCATTCAATGTGTGTGAACGGGGTGACAGCTCAACTTATTTATTCTTTTCACGTGTCATGTCTCACCACCCCTCTCCTTCAATTTCAAGGCAAGCATTGCCCTTGCTGCTTACGTGTCACGTACAGGTCAATCCATTTCCAGTCTCCTTTCAGACATGACTTGCTGTGTAGGGGATCCCATACGGCGAGCGTGGTAAAGCACGCGGTTGTGCGAGGAAGAAAATACGATAAAGAAAGAAAGAAAAAAAAATAAAAGGAATGCGGTGGGCACAGGGCAGAGTAAATGTGACGGTATATTTTAGGGGAGAATTTGAATTGTGTGGTATATTTACAGCTGGAAGGAGGGAGAAGAAACAAAGGAGCGGAAGGTGAAAGATCGGGCGATCATACCGAGATTATTGTTGAGTAGGTATTTGGAGGGAGAATCGCGCAAAGGGAGCTGGAGGCATAGATAGTGCGAAATATGGCAGAGTAACGGCACGACGCACGATTTCAGGAAACGATTTGGACAGAAACGAAATTTATCAAATCTTGGAAGGTATTTCACCACATTTCACTCTTGCTGTCGGGACGTTGCACTTATTCAAGAAACTTGAAACACGAACGGGATTTGGGATTTGGGATTTTGTTCAGTTGCACAAATGATTTGCTCTCATTCACAGTGTTTAGTGAAGGATTTGTGTTTGTATTTGCTGTAAGAACCTCTGCGGGCTAGTTTTGCAGTAGATTGTTTGGGCTCATCTTCTTGTGAAATGTGTGCCTTTCAGCCAGAAATGGACTGGAGTTCATCTTTGGACATGTATGATGAATATGAGAAGCTCGTTATACGAATGAATACGCCCAGGTTAGTAGTTTCTTTTTATGGTTTTCTATTTGGCTCCCCCTCCCTGAATGTCGGGAAATAGTTTGTCTAATAAATTGCTGCAGAAGCTTTTGTTCTTGTTTTGGAATTTCAATTAGTTCAGAATTGAGGAGAATTTGTGTTTTGATTTAATTTCAGGGTTGTGATTGATAACGCTGTGTGTGAAAATGCAACATTGGTGAAGGTGAAGCCTCTGTCTCTCTTTGTCTTCTGAATGGGGTATCTTGAGTCCATTTAAGACGAATTGGCCCTCTGGTGTTCAGGTTATAGGTTATGCCTCTTTTGTCGTGATGTGGAGTCAAATTGGTAGCTGATTTAGGGATTTTTCCTCTTACAGGTGGACAGTTCAAACAAGCATGGCATTCTGTTGGAGGCTGTTCAAGTTCTGACAGACTTGAACCTAAATATTAACAAGGCTTATGTTTCTTCAGATGGGAGATGGTTCATGGACGGTATGCTGCAAATAATGATATTGTGTATATGTTTTTGCAGGTTGATACCCTTTACCATTATTTTAGTCCCGCTCTTACAATTTCTCCTGCTGGTGCAGTATTCTATGTCACAGACAATAATGGCCAAAAACTTACAGACGAAGGGGTAATTGCGTACATTGAGAAGGTAAGCTTGAATTTATTTGACGCCAGAGCAAAAAATTCATAAATGTTTCTGTTTTTAAAGACAAGTCCTCTCTTCAGCTTTTATGCGACCTGAATCATTCATTCATTGTGCTGCAGACGTTGGAAACAAACCCTTGCATTCTGCCTTCATTTGGGAAATCAGTGGGCGTGGAGGTAGCAGCTGATCAACATACAACAATTGAATTAACAGGCACGGACCGACCGGGGTTACTGTCTGAAATATTTGCAGTTCTCAGTGACCTAAAATGTAACGTTGTGGAGGCGGAGGTGTGGACTCACAACAGGAGGGTTGCCTGTCTTGTTTATGTAACTGATGAGGAGACAGGTGCTCCCATCCAAGACGAGCAAAAGATTTGCAAAATTGAAGAGCTATTGCGAAATGTAATGAGAGGAAACAGCAACATTCGAGGTGCTAAAGCGCCGGTGTCAATGGGATTCACTCACACAGAGAGGCGGCTGCATCAATTGATGTTTGCTGACCGTGACTATGAGAAACTGGACGGAACTGGAGCCAGGGTACCTGCTTCCCTCAACGACAACGCCAAACTTCTTGTGACTGTTGCCAACTGTTTGGAAAGGGGGTATTCTGTGGTGAATGTTCAATGTAAAGACAGGCCTAAGCTCCTCTTCGATATTGTTTGCACCTTGACGGATATGGAGTATGTTGTCTTTCATGCCATTATAGACTCTCAAGGTCCACAAACTTGCCAGGTATAGATCCAGTACTCAAAAGAGGCAGGAAATTTTCAGGTGTTTGTTTTTTCAAATATTTCTTTCCTTTGATTTGTTAAAACGGCTAAAACTAGATGTATCCCTAATGAGATTCAGCTTAATTTCAATTAGGTTAAAGAAAGCTGCGGTATTTATTTTTGTTTTGCTCTTTGGTGACACAGGAGTACTTCATCAGGCATACTGATGGATGCCCCGTGAATTCAGAAGCAGAGAGGCGACGAGTGATTCATTGTTTGGAGGCTGCCATTAGAAGAAGAGCATCAGAGGTCAGGGTTCAATGAACGCATCGATGATCGAAATTTACCTGAAGATTTTGGTTTCCCATTGCATTTAAATACATTCCTTCTTTAATTTTACTCAAGTTAATACGAGGTTATTTTATGATTTTATAATATTAGGGCGTGAGATTGGAACTCTGCACCAACGATCGAGTTGGGCTTCTGTCGGATGTGACTCGGATATTTAGAGAAAATGGGATGTCTGTTACAAAAGCAGAGGTCACAACGAGGGGTGATAAGGCTGTGAATGTGTTCTATGTGACTGATGCAGCTGGAAACCCTGTTGATCCGAGGACTGTAGAAGCTGTTCGTCGAGAAATTGGACTAACTATCTTGCAAGTAAAAGACAACTGTATGCATACCAAATCTCCTCCGAGGGAACCTGCCATTCCCTTCTCCTTTGGCAATCTTTTTAAATCAAAGTCAGAGCGCTTTCTCTACAGTCTTGGATTGATCAAATCCTATTCCTAAATATTTGATCCACCTCATATGTATATACTTACTGGTAGGTGGAAAGGGCAATAGACCTGTAATTTTCGGTTCTATCTATAGTGGTGCAACAAATTTTGTTGGTCAGTGTATATTACTCGACATTGTAAAGAATTAGGGAAAACAGTATACACACCTTCCATTTAGCTTTGGATCTGTAAACAGTGGAAGGAATGATAGTTTGAAACATGGATTAGCACATTGTTTTGATGGTTCAGAATTTAGAAAAGGGATCATGGAAGGTCGTCCTCATCCTCCTTGTAAGGATAGGCTTTGGCAAAATTAATTGGGGGATGGATGCATGCCCAGAAGATGCAGATGCAGGAACGCGTTACGCGATGATTTGTGGTCTGACACCCTTATATTTCTTTGTACAATACTTGCTAAATCATGTGCACTTGGAGCAGTGCATATTATATTGTACATAATTGACTCTTTTTTCAATTTTCATTGTATTGTATTGCATTCTTCATGTCTCTGCTAAATTGTGCGTATTCTTCAGATTTCTGCAAAAATGTGTATCTAACCGGCAAAATCTCAAACTTTTGCGCACCAGATTAGAGCTGGTCTTTTTACCACCAGTCAAATTTTGACAAGATAGATCTTCAAAGGTTAGATAAAATTATATATATATATACACTAAGATGTAACATTTGAAAAGGGGTTTTCATGAAGAATGTGAAGAGGGGCTTTCATGGAGAATGTGGAGAGGTAATGGCAAAGCCAGCGGTGGGCAGAGTCCCCGCCATAGATTGCCTACCGTTGAACAAAAAGTGTCGGAATATGTCAGCTGGTTTTAAGCATTGACCTCTTCCATTTAATAAAAATAAAACTACATATACATTTATTCTCCATGCCGCCATCAGAATTTACCTGTTCCTTCCAAATACAGGTACAACAGTGAATTTGTAACAGGAAATTTGTTGCCGTGGAATAAGCGTAAACCAGAAATAAGCAGATGGGTTGAATGTCACCTAAATGGGGTCTATAACAAACGACAAGTCAGAATATTTGAATGCGTTGGTAAAATGTACTGTGAAACTAAACCAGCCCTGTTTCTTTCAGAGGTATCTTTCAGCAATGACAGCTGAAATCAACCATAAAGGTAGAAATGTAACCTAGTGGAGTGGAGGGCAGTTGGCTTCGTCCACAATAATCAATGAATTTACTGAACATCGACATTTTCATGCATAATAATCAATGAGTTTAATCGTTGTAGGTGGCCTAATTATTTTAAACATAAAAGTTGAATGGAAAAGCAGACGTTCAACCCACATTCGTCCCACGCGGCGGTAGAATATGAGGGAGTTTCAGGTGTTTTTCTTGAGCCTCACGAAAAGCATCAAAATCAAATAAAGAGTAGGTGGTGGAATCTAGTTCCTTAAAGACGCTCAAGTTCGAGAAGAACAATAATTTACCCTCCCCTGTGAACAAGTCAAAGTGAAACGGAAGAACCGTAGATTCTTATATCTACCAGACCTCTGTTTTATACATTAACTAATTTATTCCAAATTCATTCCTCGTATAAATCCCAAATTTGTTCCTCTCTCGGATTCCAAAGAGGCGGGAAAGACTTTTGCTTTTAGAAAGTTCCTATAAACGTGGCTTTATAGGTTTCAAAGAATGATTATTAACAACTTGACATGAAAATAGGCGTACAAGGAACGCTCAGTTTTACCACCATTATTTTCAAAAGAAATCTCTGACAACTTTCATTATTAGAGGATTTGGTTTGTTTTCTCTTTCACCTTTTATTAACAGTTATTTTTAATGAGCTTAGAATTATGCCGTTATTTTTAATGAGTTTAGACTTCTGTGATCCATCTTTCTGCCGTTATTTTTAATGAGTTTAGACTTGTGATCCATCTTTAGACTTGTGATCCATCTAGATTGTGAAATAATTTTGGCAAAATTATGTGATTTTGCCAAAATTATTCTCATAACCGTTATTTTATTATTATTTAGAAATTATATAACATGATTCTTTAAACCATTTGCCAAACCAGAGAAGCTATCCAAAAAGAATATTGTTTCATAACATGGTTCTTTAAACCATTTACCAAACCAGAGAAGCTATCCAAAAAGAATATCGTTTCACCAAAATAAGCTTAACAACTTTAAATTTCACACTTTACAAAAGTTAATTTTAAAAATAAGCATAATCACTTTGATAGCATTTTTAATCAAGGTATTCTATAATTAAAAACTAGCATAGATTTATTTCAATTTCGGATTTATTAAGCATTTAACCAGCATAGATTTATCTCAATTTCAGATTTACTAAGCATTGAAAGGGATCGCCTCTCTTAAGATGCAAATCTCTTTTTGGTACAAAATTTGAAACAATGTTTGTGTTTGGAGAAATGATTTTCTTAGTGATTGGTAGAAATAGACCTATATTAATTAATACATAGATCTACAAGTCCATAAAGTTAAGATGGTTTTTGTTTTTAATTTCCAAAAGATAAAAGAACTTAATTTCATTCATTAAAGAATATAGTTAAGATTGATTAAAACCCTAATTGAACATATCTTTACATAACATTTTTATTTGACATGTTTTATAATGTTTATAATTTATTTTTTTAATATAATATATAGAGACATAGCTAATAACTTATCATTTATTTTGTTATAAATAAATTTAACTCTAAATTATTTTATTATAAATATCGAATTTTTATATGCTTATTAATTAAATTTAACTCTGAATTATTTTATTATAAATATTGAATATTTTATGTGTTTATTAATTAAATTTAACTATGAAGTTTTGAAATATAATTGCTATGAGAGGTGCATTCTATAGTTTAGTATGAAGGTGATGTGTGATTTTGTTTGTGCTCTGAGCAGATTTGACATGTGTCCCTTGTGAAATAAAGTAAAATATTCTCTAATTAGAGAAGCAATGTTGGCTATAATAAAAAAAAATGAATATAATTTTTAGTTTATAATTAAAAACATTATAAAACATCAATAATCCCAACTTTAGAATCGCTATTCCATTTGTTGTTGATATTACAACCCAATATCTTAAAAATATGATTTGTTGATATTACAACCCAATATCTTAAAAATATTTCACTTACTCTAGGCAATATTCTCATTATGGTCACTAGATTTGTTGTTGATATTACAATAGAATGTGGTAAAAATATTTCACTTCTAGTCATATTTTCACTATGGTTATCCACACAATGTAATATAGTTTCATATCAACTTAAAAAAAGATGAAATAATTAAAAGTAAAAAAAAAGGTGTAAGATATTTAAACTTTATACTTTTCAAAACTATTTCAACATAGAATTTAAATAAATTATTTGAAAATTTATATTAATAAATTTATGTTGATATCAATTTCATATATAGCCATATATAAATAAATATTTTAATATTGTATATAATAAAATATTCGATGTCCAAAGAAAAAAAATTTGAAAAAAATACTTAAGTACTTCCTAATAAGAATAATAGGAGGGAGATGTGTAATTCATTCACTTTTTAATATAACTTTAATGTGACATTTAAAAATATTCATAATAATAAAAGAATTTCAATGTTGGTCATTAATAAAATATATTGATACACAGTGTTAAGTAATATTGATTTATACTTAAAAATATATCAATAACAAGAAAAACCATTTTAACCTCGATAATATAGCCTATAGATAAAATGTCTCAATCCACATGTTATGTAAACTATATATATAGTTAAAAAAGGTATATATCATATAAAACATTTTTTTTTGAATATGGTTAAAACATTTGAAGTGGTTTCACTATTTGTTTTTATTATTTTTTAATTGAGTCCACATTGTGTTTTTTATTTTTTATTTTTTATCCAATGTTCTATTTTAGGGATACAACATTTCTTCTATATTGAGACCATTTTAACCTTGATAATATAGCCTATAGATAAAATGTCTCAATCCACATGTTTTTTTCCCCATGGAAAAAAGTCGTAATTTCTATTAATATAAGAAATTACATTTTGTAGATGCTAAGGCATATGCATATGGTGGCAGAGTTGACAAGTTCAAAAAAGAGACTATAATCAGAGCAAAATATGGAACAGTGTTATCTCCACACAGGCAGTCTCTTAATTGATGTACTATAACTATGTCTGCTTACCCAAGTAGGGAGAGCAAGATCCGATCCATCTCTTCGCAGAGAGGTAAAAACTGAGAATCAAATTCTATACTGTATGTCCAAAACCACATATAGGTCAATGTGCTTGTAAATACAAAATTTAATATATACATGATTTTCATATAAGGTTACGGGCCTTGAAACCCAATTCCGCGGTGATCCACAAACGGTCTGTGGTAATATTGATGAAATGTCCCGTCAATTTCCTCATGGATCAGTCAATCGATGCCCTATCTATTTGTTGCTTCTTTGGATAGGTGATCTGCCCCTGAATTTTGCTCCCTAAAAATGTGGCGACAGGTAAAAGAGTCAAGAGAGGATATCAGTCGTAGTGCTTCTTCTAATATATGCCTTAATGAGAAAGTACTACAGAAGGAAGCATTATTAAGCCAATTGCAAACGATTTTGGAATCGCCAAACAACTGTAAATGTCTGCAATTTTTTTCCAAAGCAAAATGAATGAGGTGTTTTCCAATGCAGAGCTCAGCATAATTATTAGTCCCCCTGCCTAAACTGATTTGGAGTTTGAAACAGTGAGAGTCGTTTAGGTAGAGAATAGCGCCGCCCCCACACCCAGCCTCTTGTGCGGAACCATCGAAATATGCCCAAGGTTTTGATTTGTCTATAGATTCAGGGATAATGGAGCGGGGAGGGGCAGAGGTGTCCTCTTTAGGTAGGAGATCATAATCCGCTAAGGTATGTAGGAGGATGGCGGGCGAATGAGGAGATTTTTGATTGAAGATGGAGTGGTTTCGAGCTATCCAAAGTGACCAGCAAACCAGGAGAGGTAATTTCCTAGATTTTCCATTGTGGTGTTGACACCATGATCTCCAAGCATCCCGAATGTCGAGACCTTGCCAGGCGTTAAGGCTAGGATAGCGAGGTATGATGTGGTTCCATAGTTCCTTGGAGGCGGGGCATTGTAGGAATAGATGTTTAGTGCTTTCTTCATCTTGACAGCACTGGTGACACCAGAAAGGACCATAAAAAGATCTTTTCATCAGATTTGACCCTGTAGGGATCTTATTGAACAATATATTCCACATCAGTAAGCAAGAACGAGGAGCCAATTTTAGCTTCCAAAGGAGCCGCCAGGCCGGGCTTATGTGCTGTGGTTTGAAAGGATCCATTAGTCTGATATAACCTTCTTTTGGAGAATATATGCCATGCTTGGCAAAGGCCCATATGATCTCATCTGGTCCCTCGGTGAGACGGATATGTGCCTGTGTGAGAGCATCCGTGTATTCTTGCTAGTCTGACCTCCATTGTCTGGGGATGTCCAGGTCATGGGATGTTTTCCATGCCTGTTGAAGGAAAGATGAATTGATTTTGTCACCAATGTGGGTGACGTGGGTGACACCCCTGTTGTGCAAATGCCTTATCAGACCTTCTGGTAGTCTGTGTGTATTGCCACAACCTACCCAAGGGTCCGTGCCAATGCGAACAGCATTACCCTCCTTTATACGCCATGTAATGCCATCACGAAGCAGGGGTAAAGCATTTATTACCACTTTCCATACATTTGAAATGTTGTTACTCGGTCTATGCTGTTGTCTGAACCAGTCCATCAAATTCATGGGCCAGATGTATTTCACTTGTGCGACTCGGGACCAGAGACTATTAGAGGTGATGAGCTGCCAGCCGAGCTTTGCCGCCAGAGCTGTGGAAAAATAATCAAGTCTTTTGATGCCCCATCCACCCCATCTCTTGGGCTTTGCTATAGTATCCCATTTGACCCAAGAAAATAACCTTCCCGGTTGGTTGCCTTTCCATAAGAATCTGCAGCATATGCTTCGTATCCTGTTCAATATGCCTTTCGGTATCCAAGCCAGGGTCATCCAGAAGACTGTTGTGGCTTTGATCACTGCTTTAATGAGAACTAATCTTCCCGCACGAGATAGGTATTTATGGTACCATACCTGTAGTCGCCTTTCCACTTTTGCTATGAGCCATGTCCAGTTCGCTATCCTGTACTCGTGAGACTTTAGCCTAAACCCAAATATTTAAGGCCATCTTCCAGGTTCAGTGTGGTAAACGGGAAGCGCTGTGAAGTGAATATGATTTCATGCTGTGAACAACCATAGGAAGTAATCGTAGATTTACTATGATTTATAGACATCCCAGTTGCTAGTTGGAATAGATTAAAAATGTTCTGTCGAACCGTTGAGTCTCCAGTATTGCCATTTAAAAAAATGAGAATGTCATCAACAAATAAGAGATGGGTAAGATAAAAATTATCAGTGATCTTGATACCAATAAGTTGATTTCTATTACGAGATGATATGATGGCCTTGCTTAAGCCTTCCATGATCAGAAGAAAAAGTAAGGGGGAGAATAGGCAACCCTGCCTGAGCCCCCTCTCAGAGAGAAAAAAGGTGTAGCTTCCCCATTTAATAAAACACTGTAAGTCACATATTTTATACAGCTCATGATCCATTTGATATATGCGAATGGGAAACCAATGTGTGTCAATAATAATCTGATATAGAGCCAATTTTCTCTATCAAAAGCCTTTGTGAGGTCCACCTTCAGAATCATGCCTTTTTGTTTCTTCATCTGCATGGTGTGTAGGAGCTCCTGAGCAGTAGCTATAGCCTCATGAATCTGTCTATGCTGTAGGAAAGCAAATTGCTCCGAGGATATATGTTTGGAAAGGATAGGCTTCAGACGGTTGGCTATGATCTTAGCAATAATCTTGTACAAATAGTTACATAGGGAGATGGGACGGAAGTCATTAAAAGTGGAAGGGTTGTCAGATTTAGGAATGAGGGAAATGAAGGTGGATTTGATGGCTGGAGCAATTCTACCACTTCTTCTGCAATCCTCCACAATCTTGAGAAGGTCATCCCCCAAGATATCGAAAAAAGCTATGTAGAACTCGATGGTCCACCCATCCGGCCCAGGGCTCTTATCTTTTTTGAACCATTTAATAGTCGCCTCCAGCTCTTCCTTCATCACTTCCATCATCAAGTCCTATGAATCTTCCTGCTGTACAAATCTGGGGAAATGTTCAGCAACCCGCATGATTTCCATAACATTCACATCTCTAGGTGCCTTGTAGATACTTTTGAAATGTGCTACTGCTAATTTGGCCAGGGCTTGTTGAGATGACACTAGTTGTCCTTGTTCATTACGAAGCTCCCATATAGTTTTGATGGCTTTTCTACCATTGGCGAATTTGTGGTAGAACTTTGTATTATCATCTCCTTTTGTGCGCCAGATTGCCCTACTCCCGAGTTGCCAGCTCTCCTCTCTTTCCTTCAGGATATGAGAACGCTTCGTGATGAGGGAGGTATATTGGTCTTTGATTTCCTGTGACGAGAAGGTGCCACTGAAAGTATCCTCATGCGTGGCAATAGCCCTCTCTGCCTCCTTCAGGGCGTTGTCATCAGCCATACGCTTGTTGTGTGCCCATATTTTGGAAATCCTCTTGAGTTCTGATAATTTCCTGATAAATCCTTCACTGTGATCTTCGTATTCCAGAATGGGGTTGGATTGCCAGAAATTAGTGACCAATAGAATATAGGAAGGATCCTTGAGCCAAGAGGCATTAAACTTGAATGGACCTTTAAACTTATTGTTTGTGCCAGTCAGTTCCAAATATATTGGCCGATGGTCAGATATGCCTCTAGTGCCAACCCATTGTCGAATACGAGGGTGAGAGTTTAAGAAACCTTCTTTGATGAGGAATCTATCCAGTCTCCTTGCAAGGCTATGGTCTCCGTTGCGATTGTTTGTCCAAGTGTGCTGTATCCTGGAAGAAGGAATGTCAACCCAATGGTGATCCTCGAGAAGGGTGGATATAATGTCAGAGGGGTTGTCTACTTGGGCCGAGTGACCCCAAGATTCACAATGTCCCAATGAAAAATTTAAATCCCTTCCAAGTATGATGTTGTCTGCCTGTAGGAAGTCTAGATCCAGAAGGGTTCTCCAAAAATGTGCCCTATCCACACATGGACCATAAACATTCAAAATACGGACTTCATGCTCAATAGTGTGGGCATATATATCCATACCTATGAATCCCCTACCTCCCCAAAAGTTTCTGAGCTCCATAGTCTTATTGTTAATGCCAATAGCAGTACCCCCAGATCTTCCAGATGCATCCAGGGATTGAAATGTCCAATTTGGCATCCAGGGAAGCAAGGTAGAGGTAAGATTGTCAGCCGAGCAAAGAGTCTCTTGTAAAAATATAATATCAAGCTGTGTCAAGGTGAGCAGCCTTCTGAGTGCTAGTTTTTTAGGAGGGCTAGCAAACCCTCTACAGTTGAAGCATAGGACCTTCATGGAGGATGAGGCAGAGGGCCATTCCTAGCTCTAAGGGCCCTGTCAATAGTTTGTTGTCACCTGAGGGAAACTTCTTCATCTGCAGTGTGTCTAGCTTTAGAGAGCTGGGAGGGACGACCTCTGGAAAGTTTATGTAAGGCAAGGATATAGTCAGGGACTAGTCCAACCACATCAGGTCCTCGATCCTTCGATCTGGAACAAAGGGAGTATCGAGGAGTAACAGAGGGGGAGGGGATGGAAAGGGAAGGAAGGGAGGATGAAATGAGAGATGGGATGCTAGGAGTAGTGATGGGAGGGGGAAGGGGAAGAGAACATTGAAGGGAGGGAGGGGGAGCAATGCTAAGTGATTGAAATAAGGAGTCCGTAGATGATAAATTCGGAGGAGATGAAATAAAGTGAGAATTGGGTGCATGTGATGTAGATATACGAGCAACAGGAGAAGAGAGAGAGGTGGATGTAGATAACATACCTGACAACAAGGTGCGTTCCTTATCCGGGCTGGTACCAACTGGCGGACGAGACGATGAAGGATTTGTATACAAGCGACCCATTTCAGTATCATCAGCTAGTGGAGATCCCCGGCTATCCTCAGCATCCTTGTCAATCTTTTCACGCTCAGCATCCTTTTCATGAGGGCTTCCTCCAGGGAGATCCGTCCCCAGTCCCTGTTCTAAGCCCCTATTTTTATGCAAAAGTGGGCAATCCCTGTATAGGTGCCCAACTTTATGGCATCTACGACAGCGGTAAGGGATGCCTTCATAGTCGATAATCTGCTTGCGAGATGTGTCCCTCCATTGAATGGTGATATACTCCTGTAAACCACCTCGAGTGTTAAGGTTTATGAGAATCCGGGCGTATGCCATCATGCCTGTGAATTGATATGACTTATCGAAATCCATATAAGAGCCAATAGCATTTCCAATTCGCTTGAAGATATCCTCGGACCAGTATTGTAGAGGGAGACCCGAGAGTCGAATCCCGACCGGCCCAATTCCTATTTGCTCCGTCTCAGGGTCAAAAAGGGGTGTCCATCACTTGAGGAGAACTAGGGTGTGTTCAAAATGCCAGTAAGAGGACAATACCCAGTTGGTATGACTAGCACGAGCGAATCTTAGGGAAAACCATCCCCTCACAAAAGTCTGCATGAAGGGGATGTCCACCAGATGGTGTCCCCAGACTTCGGATGCCCAAGTTTTCAGGCGGGCAGCCATGTAATTGCGTCCTCTGATCCGCCCAACCAAGACTCAGTCGGAAAATTCCATAGTCTCTCCCCACTGTATGTCATATTCAAGCTTGAGGAAGATGTCGTCTGCCTTTGATTTGTAGCACTTGTACTTCTTCTTGGAACCCCTAGGTGGTGTCTGCAAGTGAGTCCGGCTTGGAAGAGGGTCAAAATCCATGGGGGGAGGGTTAGGGTTACACGAGGGAGGGAAAGGGTGGTCACCAGAAGAGGGGATAGAGTCAGCAAGAGGCGGGACAGTGGTGAAGCTGCCCGAAGGTGGAGCAGATGTGACCAGAGGGTGAAAACTGGTAGATCCGACGGTCGTAGATGAATGAATAAACTAGTTGACCGGTGCAGCGGGGACAAGGTTATCTAAACCAGGGTTAGGGTTAAGATAGTCTAAAACAAAACTGAGGGTCGCTGGGGAATGAGGGGGTGTGGAGAGCGCTGGCCAAGTAGGCGGATCATTTGGGAGGACTACTGACTGTGACCGTGACGGTTCCACAATGGAGAAAGAAGGGAAACAACCAGAGGGGCCAGTGTTTAACATACCTTCAGATGCGGGAACCGTGGAACGCCAGAAAGATACCCCCTCCAACGGGTCTTCTAAGTAATCCATGAAATCCAGGTCGTCCATGCTCCCAGCTGCACCAAGAAAAGGAGGACACATCGAAATTGCTGGAGTAAACGGAGAGAATAATCACTAACCGGACCTGAGACAGGGAGCAAACCGTCGTAATAGGGAAAGCGACCGGGTAAAAACCCCAAAACAGTAAATGAAAAAGCCCCCTCAGCACCCCGGCAGGTAGAAAAGCGGATGCGAAAGAACGAGTTAGGAACGAAGCACGGCATGGGGTAGTGAGAGCAGTGACCAGAGGGCGCCCATGGTGATCTGCTGTAGACTGCAGAGCCCGTCGAACCCTAACCAAAACTCTCGCATGCGATAGACCGCCGATCCATCCCTCCATGGGAATCCTTTCTATTATTTCACCCTTTATTTATTTATTTAATAGTACTGTGCTTTGGAACTTATCATTTTCAATGGTGAAAGGGGTTTTGTGACTTATTCAGACAAATTAGTCTCAATCCATATGTTATGTAAACTATATATATAGTTAAAAAAAGTATATATCATATAAAACATTTTTTTTTTGAATATGGTTAAAACATTTGAAGTGGTTTCACTATTTATTTTTATTACTTTTTAACTGAGTCCACATTGTGTTTTTTATTTTTTATCCAATGTTCCATTTTAGGGATACAACATTTCTTCTATATTTAAATGTTTACACTCATTTAAAACACTACAACATTTCCATTTATTATTTTTTAATTGAGTCCACATTATGTTTTCTTATTATTATTTTTTATCTAATGCTTCATTATAGGGACACATATTTCTTTTATATTGAGTCCACATTTAAATGTTCTCTCGATGCAACCAAATAAGCAAATAGAAATATGGCATCACTAAGAAGAGGTAAATATGTCAACAACAATTGCACTTAATCTCCCGATTTGTTCAATGGAGTTGGACCTTTGCCTTAAACAATAATAGTGTCAATTCTGGCCAACTACTTGTCTTTGGTTTTGAATACTGGTTGTAACTCGTCCATGATCATTTAAAAATCATCTTTGGCATCATTTCTGTTCAGCAACACCCTTCCCAAGAAGGTTTTAATTTACCAGTAGAGATTGATGGACATCATGAATTGGTTTTGGTGGTTTTAGTGTGACCAATGTTTGGGACCTTGGAATCAAAGTGACATTCTCTATCAATGATGATTTCCTCCTCAACCTCCCTAAGCTCCTGTTGAATTTTAGGGGATTTGTAGTGTTTGAGACATTGGAATAAAAGTGATATTCTCTATGAATGATGATTTCCTCAACCTCGATAAGCTCTTGCTAGATTGTAGGGGGATTTGCATCCTTGAAGAGACAGGTTGAGGATTGGGCTCGTGCATATGCCTTCACATTGCCTATCGAACCTCTACCATTAGTGCCATATCGAGAATGAGTCCTTTTTCGAGTCAGGATTGGGTTCATGCACAAGCCTTCACATTGCCTATCAAGTATCTACCACTAGTGCCACGTCGAGAATGAGCCATTTGTCTAGTCTAGCCCACTCCACCTAAGATTTAAAAAAAGAGTGTATAAGCTGCAGAAAGGGATTTTTGAGACTTGCTATGCTTAAAACAAGCTGAATATACTTAAGTGCCTCTCATCACACAAATTAGTTTTTGTGGACTAGGGGGCTCGTACCCAACCTAAGAAGCTAGTTATCACATGGACTTTTTGTATGACACCTCCAAGATTCTCATCAGACAAGACCCTTGCAAATGAGATTAAAAATCATTAGAAAACACCCACGCTGTAGAAATTTTGAATAATTTAACACATATTCAATAGAGATTATCCTGATCATGTACTATTGCGGAAAACATACACAATACATAAGCTCCTCTACGTTGATAATCAATATAGCAGCATCAATAACAATAAAACATCAATAGCATTCACACATTAACACAGTATGTATCCCGGGGAAAGCATCTCGCTAAAAAAACCCCAACTATCTGTATATTAATGATTAAGTCATGTAACATTACACAACATAATACTTCTCACAAGTATCTCCACCTCTGTTACACACAATACAGCTCAGATCTGAATCAATCACTGGCTCAAATCTCCTTCGCTTGCCTGCCTCCGCTGCTCAATACCTGCTCAAGAACTGATGATAATTCCAAGGCAACCACGTATTTACTTGGCAAAATCACGTGAGCACAAGCTACAATGTGGGAAAATACGTGGGCAAACTCATTGGCATACTCAATCCCTTGATTGTGCAAGATCTGATGCACAACTATAGTCACAACTGATAGCAATCTGATTCTCTAACACCTGTCCCTGCTGAACTGAACATGCACTGACATGCAACTGAGTTAACTGATGTATTCATTAGTTGTATTATGAGTTAATAACTTGTGAATTAATTAATAACTAATTCACCCAACTCATCTCTAGTCTATTTGCCAGTTAGACTAAATACAACCAGTTTAACAAAGCTAAACTAAACACAACTTCAGCAACTGCACCTCCAGTCCACTAAACTCACTCACTTGAGTTCTAACTGAAGTCCTGCATGCAAATATTAGTCATCCCATAGGTAACCACGTATTTCCTTCTGGGATCTGCATGTACCACATCCGTAGCTCATCCTGAAGTGCTCCAAGAGAATAAGACAAAGTTTATAGTCTAAATATTATTATGAGCAAATAATATTTGACTGTTCTATATTTAGACTGAGCAGTCACTCCGCTGTGGTCTAAAAATAGAAGTCCATCTATTTTTTCCAACTTGATCAATCATCCATAAACAACAACCTGCAATCCATAGACATGATCCATATGTCTAAAAATAGACTTGCGCCAAAATTAACCTGCAGGCCCGCTTAGTGAAGGCCACTCCTTTCCACTAAGCTCCATCATCTTGTTGCATTCTCAATAAGCATTTCTTGTTGCACACTTTTCAACACTCCCTCTCAACAAGAAAGGCTTCCTCTCAAACCCGATCCTGTAACTCTAGAATATTTTGCATGCAACACATCTGCCCGGTCCACTTGCTCTATCATCAAGGTCTCTGACTGCTATTGCCTCTGTCGACTGAAAACTCTGCATCTCTGTGCTCTTCAGTATCTGACTGCTCTAGCCTTTGTCACCTTGATCTCTGACTGCATCCGTGCTGCTGCTGGTTCTATCTCCCGGCATTGCATCCACACTGCACCTCCCAACTGACCTCCCTGTTGGGCTAGAAACATACTCTGATGCTGAAGCTCTACCTGCTGCTGACAAGTGCTCCCTCTCTGAAATCTGCGCTA
>APFE030243224.1:0-38193 GCA_000404065.3 Pinus taeda
TACATATAACCTAAAAATATAATTGAAATGTGGACCTAATATTAAGGTAATGAAATTAGTTATTAATTATCTTACTAATAATGAAAAGGATAAGAAACTAAGATAAAGGAAGGGATTAATAATACTAATTATCATATATACTATTAGGAAGCTAAGATTAAAGATGAACATATAAATCAACATTAAAAGCTAAAAAGTATAAAAGACATCAAAATAAACAAGGGAAAAAAGGATCAACCACAGAAAATGCCTTCTAAGGGGAGGGAAAAAAGAAACCCTAAGACCTTAAAATAGAGGGACTGGGGAGGCTAGGAAGACAGGGCTGGGGCCTAGCAACTGCTAATCTTCTAGCCGTCATCCCTATTAAGATTGATGGGCCTTTTCTCAATCTCCAAGGCCTCTCTAAATTTTCGATGGTGAAACTGCGCAACTTTGGCAATGACCTGAGTCTCTTCTAAACAGACATGATGCATGGTTTTCCCGACATGTTCAGCCAAGGCTGAGGACTTGGTCCTCCCATGCCTTAAGTCAGCCGAATGCTCGCTAATCCTTTGATTGATCGAGTGACCCGTCTCACCGATATATGGGGTCCCACAAGAACAAGGAATGACATAGACGCCCTTCATGTCTTTAGGGTCAATAGGGTCTTTTACAGATCTTAGGGAGCCACAGATAGTATTGAGAGGTCTAAAAGTTGTGGGCACATTGTACTTCTTTAGAATCCTCACAATCTTATTAGTGGTCCCTTGGATGTAAGGCAGGTTCACACCCATGACACGATCTTTAGGATCTCTTCAGATTGAAGGCTCCTTCTTGGCCTTGAGGAAGGCTTTTTGACCTAGGTGTCTACTGTAACCATTCCTCACAAATACATCTAGGAGATGAGATTTCTATGATTCCAAGCTCTCTTCATTAGAAATCCTCACAGCATGGGTAGCAAGCGTGCTTACGACCCCTAACTTCTGAGCTGGGAAATGATGGGAAGAAGCATGCAAGTATTGCTCAGTATGCATCTTCTTTCTAAACACTTGATGAGAAAAGGAACCATCCACCTTCTTAGAGATGAGAAAATCCAAGAACGGAAGGCAACCATTATCTTCTTTTTCCATCGTGAATTTAATGGCAGCGGATTGGTTATTGAGATTATTAAAGAAACAATCAAGCTCATCAGGACCATGAGACCAGACAACACCAGTGTCATCAACGAATCTCCTCCAAAGCTTCGGTAAGAGACGAAAGGAGGCCAAAGCCTTAGATTCGAAATCCTCCATGAAGAGATTAGCAACGACAGGGGACAAGGGGGAGCCCATGGCAACTCTGCAAGTCTGCTCATAGAATTCTCCCTCGAAGCTGAAAAAGGTGGAGGTCAGGCAAAGCTCAACCAACATAGCCGTATCAGGGTTGGTTAGCTTATTAATCACCAACATGGCCTCATTAATGGGAATACAAGTATAAAGAGAGACCACGTCGAAACTTACCAGAATGTCCTCGGGCTCAAGCTTAATTCTCTTAATATCATCAATAAAAGAAGCGAGTCTTTGACGAAGGAATCAATATGACCAACCAAGGGCCTCAACTTTACAGCGAGGAACTTGGCCAGGAGGTAAGTCGGACCACCAATAGTATTGACAATGGGTCTCAGGGGGACCCCATCCTTATGGAACTTTCGAAGACCATATATCCTAGGAGTGATGGGGTTTCCCTCAATGAGTTTCTGGGCCAGAGGAATCGTGGAATTGCACGACTTGATCGCAAGAGCGACCGCTCCGGAAACCTTTTTAACGGGATTTTTCGAAAGCTTCCTATAACTCCCACTATTACAGAGATGATTGAGCAACTTTTCCTGTAATCACTTCTATCCAGAATGACGACAACCCCACCTTTATCAGCTTTTAAGACCACGACGTCACGATTTCCGTTCAAGGTCTTCAGAGCCTCAAACTCATCCTTGTTCATATTGCTACGGGGAGGCTTAGCCCTCCTCAGGGAAACGACACAATCCTGCCTAATCGTGTCTTTAATCTTATCAGGGAGGTTCTTAATGTCAAATTCTACATCACAAATGATGTCTTCAACCGGGATATATATATTATATTATATATATATATATAATAATTATATATATATATATAAATTTATTTACAAACAATTAAATGATCCTGAGGATATAATCTAAAATATTTCATTATTTGAGCAAGACTCTAAAAGTCATTTTAATTCATCCTAATTATCCGAATATTGTATCCATAATTTTGATTCAAATAGATATTGATTAATTAACTATTATAAATTACCAACAATATGATAATTTAATTATAATTTCTAAAGAATATATTTGGTTTTTATTATGGTTTATTTTAAAAGGTGGAATATATTTTTTACAACCTAATAGTATTTATAATTAATTTATTTTAATCCCTTCGTTTTACTTAATTTCCTAGTATTATATATATTCGATATGATAATTTGAACCATTATATGTATTAATAAAATGACCTAATCCATGGGTATATACTTATTCTTAATTACTATAATTGAAATAATAATAATATCATAAATAAATAAATTATATTAATTTTGTTTTCATTGATTATTATTTTATAACCCATTATGAAGAAAGTTATATATATATTTTTATATTTTCATTAATAGACGATTATATTTAGTTAAATAAATATATATATGAATTACTAACCTGTAGGGTGTTTTTTACCTAATTTTACTAACTTCTAAGAATAATAATAATTAAAAATATAGCAAAAAATAATTATTATTTGGCTAAGGTCATCGTCAAAATTAGTCGTTATTAATCTAGCCGTTGGAGTCTCTGCACTTACTATTTAACCAGCTAATCTGGATTGGTTCTTCAACTTGTCCTAACGATGAACCACACTGGTTGGTTCGAAACGCGTCGAAAAAAGAATTTTTATGTGATTTTGCTGAAAATTTCTAGACAATGTTATGGATCACAGAAGTCTAAATTCCTTAAAATATTAATGTTGTTGTTATTGCTCATAAATTGTCCACGGAAACCATCCGTTTGTTTTCTTTTCTCTTTCCTCCTACAATGCTTCCACCTCTTGAAAGAATAGTCCCTTTGTTTCTGGAAGAGCTACAAAAACAAAAATCATAGCCAGCGCAGACATGCATGTAAACAGGAAAAAAGTCCAGATGTTCCTAATAAATGTGTCAGCGATAAAAATGACTGTGCAACAAGAAGATTTGAAAGCCAATTTGTAGTTGCTACAATTCCTTCACGGACACCCCTATATTGTGCAGGGTAAATCTCTAAATTGACTGCCCAAGGAATTGGCCCCATTCCAGGGGAAAATTCCACAATGTAGAATACAAGGCCAACTAACACCAACCAGCCATGTTGGCTTGGGCATGCTTGTGTATACCATGATCTAGAAGCACTGGTGCAGATGCTAGTGACAGTTGCATGTAAATTAAATAGCTACCTGGTTCCGTCTTATTTTGAGGAGCAGCACAAAACCCACATGCTGCATGCAGGCAATCAACGCAAGACAGAGATCTAGATACACTTTGCTTGGTCTGCATGGCTGGGCATAAAATTTCACTTCTGAAAGTATTCTTTGGTCTCATGACATTGATCAAGTCAGTAGTAGTCATGAAGAACCCCACTGATAACAAAAGTAAGGCTCCTGTTACACCAATCAAGCTAGATAGTGCAAGTTTTCTTCTTCCTGATCGATCTATCAGTAGGATGCCAGCAATTGTGCCTAATGCATTAACACCAGCAACAACTAATGGCAGCAATAAATCTATCCTATGAGAGGCAAATCCTGCTAGCTCCATGATAGATGGACTGTAATACATCACAATATTAATACTCACCAACTGTTGAAAAATTAGTGCGATGACTGCCACCTAGGAAATGCCACTTTCATTTTGATTTATTTGTTGGAAAAAAAAAACATAACATTAACTCTGGCTCCCCTTATTATCGATCTTGCAATTCAATGGAGCCGATTTGATAAGATACTGGGCGCAAAACAAAATTTCTTGGTGCTGAGACTGAGTGCGCCGCGCGCCTCACCCAATGCGCCGCGCACTCCCGATGCGCCGGGCGTGTGTAAAATTGCAGAGAAAATTGTTGTCTGATGCGCCGCACTAGGATTTCAGACAGTCATGGCTGGAAAATTTGCAAGCTTTGCCATCTCTTCACTAAACCTCGACTTCAATCGACCCTTTGAATGCCAAAATGGCATTGATACCCATAGAAACATTTTCACAAAGACATGAATTTGATTTCTTCTGATTCGGCAAACCAAGTTGTATAATTTTGGCATTCTGGCATTTGAATGCAAACTCTGCTTCGTTTGATTTTGATTTGTCTCTTTGTGTTGATGATGTTCTTTCTATTTGTACTTTTACAGGAATAGGAGCAGCTAAAACTATTGAAGAGTTGTACAACTTTGAAACACTTTAACAAATTACCTATTTATTACAAACACATATTTGATGATTTCTTCTTCAAAATAGGGTTTTGAAGAACAATTGATCTCACATTAATAATGACATAAAAATAAAAACTTACTGAAACTTCCTCTAGTCTGCAGACATTTTTCGACATGTTTAAAGACCAATGACGAAGGACTGACAGGACTGTGTCTAACATTGGCTCCAATTGGGATGGCAGCTGCCGCTTCTTGGAGGTGCCAAGAACCGCAGATCTTTGGGAGAGCAGACAGTGCGTCCATTTATTGGGCTATGGAGTCATTATTTCAACAAACAACACGAGACTTCCGACTCATTTATGGACTGAAACTTGACTGAAAAGAGTGAAAACCTGGCTCAGCAAACTTCACACTAAAACTGCAATGAGACTGAGAACAAAATGCTGCCTATTGGCTGCTTATTTATTTACAAAATCTACCCTACTTTGCTGCAAAAATAATAGATCAGGTAATACTGAAATGCCAGATCAACCATTCAAGTAAATCTGAGAAGAACGTTGCTTGAGAGTGCTTCAACCAGATCACAGATGCAATTGCTGGCAGCCCTTCATGCACATAATGAATCTGGCTATGCATAAGACAACTTGATCTATCAGTCAAACTGAAAAGCATTTCCATGTATGCTGCAATAGGATCGCAATAGCCAAACTCTGTTTGCTGCCCCACCTTCGCAATACCTACTTCCAGCTGTACACCATCAATGCCAATATCTGTAGGCAACTCTATTATTTCTTGTTTCGAAGGAGGAAGAGTTTCCAAGAACTTTTTGGGGTCTCAGAAATCGTGTGACTGGATCTGCTCATTTAAATATTGAATCACCTTCTCAACTCTTTCAACCACTAACCGACAGACACGAGTTTTAGCTTCAAAAGGAAACTTCGGAGATTTCAAACCTTGAAGCAAAGCACTGAAAAAAATCTTCATTAATTTCAAAATCTGCTAACCAATTTCTAATATCTTTTACAACTTCACAAAGTGCAGGGTTTGCCACATACCCTACCATTGCATAAATGGATCAGCGAGCACTGGAATGTCTGGATCGAGGTGGAGTCACCAGGTGAATGTTTCAGCCTTCATATGTGTCTGACTGCTGTCCACCATCAGCATCAGATCTGCAATGTGATTTCATGTACTGGGACAAGACAATCAACAAGTCGAATGTGACATCAACAGCAAACCATCTTCCCCAGTATGGTCGCCACTATGTTGGAAAAAAAAAACAGAACATTAACTTTGGCTCCCCTTATTATCGATCTTGCAATTCAATGGAGCCGATTCGATAAGAGACTAGGCGCAAAACAAAATTTCTTGGTGTTGAGACTGAGTGTGCCACACGCCTCACCCAATGCATCGCGCGCTCCCGATGCACCGAGCGTGTGTAAAATTGCACAGAAAACTGTTGTCTGATGCACTGCGCCAGGATTTCACACAGTCACGGCTTGAAAATTTGCAAGCTTTTCCATCTCTTCACTAAACTTCAACTTCAATCGACCCTTTGAATGCCAAACTGGCATTGACACCCATAGAAACGTTTTCAGAAAGACATGACTTTGATTTCTTCTGATTCGGCAAACCAAGTTGTATAATTTTGGCATTCTGGCATTTGAATGCAAACTCTGCTTCGTTTGATTTTGCTTTGTCTCTTTGTGCTGATGATGTTCTTTCTGTTTGTGCTTTTGCAGGAATAGGAGTAGCTAAAACTATTGACAAATTACCTATTTATTACAAACACATATTTGATGATTTCTTCTTCAAAACATGGTTTTGAAGAAGAATTGTTCTCACATTAATAATGACATAAAAATAAAAACTTACTGAAACTTCCTCTAGTCTGCAGACATTTTTCGACATGTTTGAAGACCAATGACGAAGGACTGATAGGACTGTGTCTAACAGTACCTGTAAGGAATAAAAACAAATTGCATCTAGGAATTAGTATAGGTCATGATGACATATCCAACAAACCTGAATAATTAAATAGTTGTAAATAGAAAAATGAATGTCCCAAGATTTAAGAACACTCACAATTTGTGAAAGCATAGACTTTGATTGTTTGACTGTCAGTGGTCTCTTGAATTCATAATTTGTTCAAGGAATTTTTTCAGTTTATCTTGTATGAAATATTTCATCAAAAGGACTATAATCACCTATGTGACATGTTCATTGAACATCTCCTCAATTTCTCTAACCTCTTATTGAAATTTTACAACCAAGACAATTCTTTTTTCATTAACACTAACAAAATTAATTATCCATTTTCTAATTTCCTATATAGTAAAATCAATTATAATATTGAACTCTATCACCTTTGATTATTTTAGCTTTTCCAATTCAGTCATTAGTGTCTCTCTCAAATTAATCTAAAGTTGTATGTGATGTGCAAGCCCTCTAGATCCCAAACAATCTCTACTGCCTTAACATAGGAACCAACTCTTCTACACTCTATGTTTTCGCATTCACAAATAATGTTCTCTAGTATTTTGATTCTCTTAGAGCATTCAACATTGACCTACTTCATTCAATTAACATTTGGGAGTCCTTATCTTCTTTTCTGTAGATTAGAGAGTAAATCAAGACTTTGAATAAAAGTAAGTAATTCATTATCTACAAAATCCATGTTTCCCTCAACATCACTTTTAACCCACCCAAAAAATGATTTAATTATTTATACTAAATCTCACAGATCCAAAATTGCTTCCCATGCGTGTTTAATAATTTTCAATATTTCAAGTAGATTACTAATAATATATGATTTCACTGCATTAAGTAGGTTGACCATTTTATTACATCTATGTGTTGTATTAGGGGTGGACATTGCCAATGGTGCTTCCCACATTATCGATGGAGTCATTAATAAAGGACCTAGATTTAAAGCATCTTCAAGATCCTTCATTCTTCCTTTCAGTCTAAAATTTTCTACTTCTTGTTTGCTAATAGGCTATACAACTATCACTGGTATCTTGATGAAATTTCATGATCCCTATGATTCCAACCCCAGATAAATCAAAACACATTTATTCTTGATGAATAACCTTTTTATTACGAAAAAATATTTCGGTAGAAATCATATAACAATTTTTTTTGGTCGACGCATTTCGAACAAGTGAGTGTGGTTCATCATTAGGACCAACCTTTTTATTACGAACCTTTACTTTTTCAATTCTCAATTTTTTACTAGCCCTGTCATAATTTTATTTTCATTTCACAATGGGATAGGGTGGTCATCGAAAGTAGTGTATTATTTGGCAATTTTCTCTAGTATTTTCTGATTTTTTGCTAAACAAACACTAAGCCAATAATGTGTGATAGCGATGTCAACTTCCATGTCCTTCGTTGCTTCAAATCTTCCTATTTTGGGATGACTTTTTGATTTGTATGATTAAACCTTGTGCACTACGTCTTGAGTGAATCTCTGAGGAGGATCTTCATCATCTCCTCCACCTGATAGCCCACTATGAACTATTTTTCCATTTATAGTATAATTTCTCTTCCTTTTACTATAAGTTGAACTAGGAGTAGTATTGAGTGTGCAAGATGGAGATTTTTGCATTGGATTTGTGCCTCTTTACTTGCGTTTTTCTTAATGTCAACGTTGGATTCTTCAACAACTTCTTAGTAACCTTTACAAGCTCTTGTTGGTGCAACCTAACTCTCCTTGCTTTTCTTTGTAACCCTTATAAAAAAGTTCTTGTACCTAACAATACTTATGTGTGTACTAAATAACCCTCCTATAGCAAAGGATTCAAGGGTTTCAACTTCACTTAAGTTAAAAGAATCTAAAGACTCTAAAAGATCTACAATGGAGTTGCATTATTCATAGTGACGTCTCCAAAATTAAGTGGAAAAGAAATAAATTATTTTTTCCTTTTTTCATTCAAATGTAACTAGCTAGTCATAGGATTGCATACATATTTTACCGACAAAATACCAATCTATAAAAAGTTTTGGTAGTGGTAATGGCCTACCTTTAAATCAATAAATTCGAATTACCATATTACTTGATCTTCCTTCATACACCTTTTTCCCCATAGGAAAGCTTAGGCTTGTGCAAATATTTGGTGAGTCTCTTTTCCTATTATCATGTAATTGAATTTCTTTATAATGGCATATTAGATTAGAAAAAAATTAAATAATCCTTGTGTTTCCACTATATGGCATACAAGAAATAGATTGTTTCTTTATTACAACTGCATTTAGGATTATAGGGTAAGTCATGAAAGACATGACTAGAAATGAGGGTTGTTATCAGGAATGCCATCATAAAGAATCTATTTCTCTTAGACAAATTGACTAACTAAAAATCTAACTCATTAGAAATGAGATCAACTTAGTCAAATACATTTTCCTTTTTGTATGAGTGGTAAATCATTTAGAGAATTCATTTTTGGACATTAATTGTAGTTTCTCATCCCATCACTTGGGTATAAAGCCAACATAAGTCTGTAAATGGCTTTGTAAACAAAAATATACCTAGGAGGGAAAGATCAAAAGGAGCCTGATAAGTTGGGGAAATGAATTCTCAAATAGTGTTAGTCTCGCCTACTTATGACTCTAGGAAAGTATCTGCTCTTGACAATTTTAAGCACTTATTCAGTTCTAATGGCTTGAATATCTATGTGAACTCCTTGGGTTTCAAAATAATATTCTTCACTTCTAGCATAATTTTTCTTGTTCTTGAATCAAGATTTTTATGCACAAACAAAAAATTTCTCTGAAATCAAGCACTATTGTAACATATGCATCATTCGCCAATCCACTAGTCCAAATCTTGTTGTTGTTCTTCTCTTCCATCGATAAATTCACATACCACTCATACACAATAAACTAGTGAAATTCTCCATTAATACGATCAAGTGAGTTAATTGTATCAGTGAAAAATAACATATTTGCTTCCCCTACTAGCAATTTCCACTTTATACTTAAAAATACTCTCTTAATCAATAATGTTCTCAATAATTTTTAAGTGTAAATTTATCGATTCCCTATAAAATCACGATTTGTTACTATTTCAAGTGTGAATTATATTATATAGGACAATCTCAATAAATTTCAATTAAAGATACCAAATATACTATTTATGGGAAGTAGTGGAAATAAATCTCAAAATTTGAAAACCATTTCATTCATTTAGTCTGCACCTTTCTCACTTCAATGTCATAAATATATGTTAACACAAGTTTACAATTAAAAATCAATTTGAATTCTTTTTTATGGTGGAAATGAGCATACATACTATTAATGATAACTTTAACTTGAAAAGTGTGCTATGAAAACTGCAATAAATATTATGTAGATATGTGGTTAGCTACCTCTACAATGGAGTGGCTTGATGGCTAGGTTGGTCCCCACCACTACGTTGATGTTGATACATTATATTTGATATCACTCTATAATTAAGTTTCACCAAATTTAAATTACAAATAATCTAATATGAAAATTTGAAAAGTAGGATGCAAATCCAGCTATCACAACGCATTCAAGCATGTTAAACTAATTTTGTCTTATTTCACTACATATGCTATACACCAGATAAAAAATTTATGGAAATAGAAGGATTTATTTACAAAATAAAAAGAGTTGAGGTGGTACTTTGAAGAGAAGGAATGATCACCAAATTTTGGTAACTAAAGTGTTAAGATCACACACACACTAGAAAATTAAAAAATGTCAATGCAAAGAGAAATGAGGATCACAATTTCCTTGGAATCAATGACGTCAAATATGCATGCAACATTCACTAATCATTTAAAATTTATTCACTCTTTTATCTACCAACCATATTTCATTCTTGATTAGAAATACACAATCTACTATCAATCTACCCAACACTACTTACCCCTAAAAAAAGTTTAGTTAAAAAAATTATCCCATTAAAAATGAATTCATGAATGTATGGAAGAAGTGTTGCGTGAGACACAAGTGTTTGGAAGAAATGTGTGAGTTAGTGAATATGTGGAATAAAAACCTTCACTTACACACCTTCTGCACAACACCTTTTCATCTTTCGCATCTCCCACAAATGTGACAAGGAACTGGTTCCACATTCAATACACTATAACTAGAAATCAACTTATTTCATGGAAACACAATAAAAAAACTTGAATCATCAAACATTGGAAAGAAAAAAATTAAATGCTTCAGTATTTAAGAAAACCCATAACATACAAAAACAAGAACTATGATTATTGAAGCATTGGCTATCTTTCACATTCATGATTTCTTGGAAATGATATCATTGGTTTCCAATTTAGCCTAAATGGCATGTCCAACCTATGTTAGTTTCCGATAGCAAGGAACATCTTATACAAGGTACCCAAAAACCCAAAGTTTTGAACATAGATAAGAATTTGCACCGATCAAAATACAAAATATTGACAAAAAATTACCATGATACACTATTGTATTCATTGATTACATTTATTATTGAAAATCCTAAGCCCTAATTTGTCTCCACCTCCTCGCATGTAGATAATGTTTTCCATCAACATGGAATTAATAGTTTATTATAGTAGCTTTATGTTCAACATTTTTTACTTGGTAATAGAAGTGTTAACATTGTCTACATTGGCAAATTTAGAAATGTCAATGGGAGGAGAAAGCTTTGAGACATATGTAGCATTCATCAACCATTGAAAATTTCTTCGTTATCTTATCTCTCAAGAGAATTGAAAGTCATCAAAATATGAAATACTGAACAAAAACTTATTGTGATATACTGAAGGATTCCCTGATTATATTTATTATTGAAAAGCTTGAACCCTTATTTGTCTTTACCTCCTCATACTTACATAATGATTTTCCATCAACAATGAATTAATATTTTATAGCAATAGCTTTATGTTAAACATTTCGTAATATGATAAGTTATAATTCACATGTATTTTCATAAGTACACAAAGCCTCCAAAAAGCTTGAAGAGATTAGAGCCTAAGTACACAAAGAACAAAACAATAGAATTATGAATCTAGTTTACAACAATAATGCTTATTGATAATTTCTAAAGGATTCCCTGATTACATTTATTATTGAAAAGCTTGAACCCTTATTTTTCTTTACCTCCTCATACTTACATAATGATTTTCCATCAACAATGAATTAATATTTTATAGCAATAGCTTTATGTTCAGCATTTCGTAATATGATAAGTTATAATTCACATGTATTTTCATAAGTACACAAAGCCTCCAAAAAGCTTGAAGAGATTAGAGCCTAAGTACACAAAGAACAAAACAATAGAATTATGAATCTAGTTTACAACAACAATGCTTATTGATAATTTCTAAAACTATCCATAATTGGATAACACTTCACAATAAATGCAATTTCAAACTCAAGAAATGTGATTAAATTGTATGTTAATGATCCGATCATGTGTGAATTCAATGAATTAAATGTTGAAAAGACTTACATTTACCTACTAAATTGCTTTTTGTTAATTGTATGACTAGAATTTAGTTCATACTTATAATATATTAATACATTATTCAATTTTAATCGTACCCAAAGTAACAAAAATTTATGAAGTAAAATAAATGGGAAAGCTTTGTGATCATGACACTTGGTGTACATACTCTTAATAATAACTCTATGTCGAAAAGCATGCAAGTAAAACTAGGAAGAAAAGCTTTACTACATATGTTACACAATGGATAACATATTTTTGGGCACACAAGGATTTATTTGGAGAAAGAAAAGAGTTGGGGTGCAACTTTGGAGAACCATAATGGGTATTGGATTTTGGTAATAGAATTTCTAATATCATATATGGTAGAAAATTTAGAAATGTCGATGCAAAGAGAAACAAGAGAAATGCATGCAGAATTTTCCAATCATTGCAACTTGCTTCGCTCCCAAATACATGATCTACTACTGACCTATTCAATGCTACTTACCCATAAATAAAGTTTAATAAAAAAATTAATCACATCAAAAAATGGTTTGTGAATGCGTGGAAGATGTGTTGTGTGGGAAGGGGTCTACAATGAATATGTGTAGATGCAACAAGATGTGGAAGAGACATGTGTATTTTTGTATCTCTTGCACCACAATTTTGTTTTTTATACATTTTCTATTCATGTCAAAAGTAATCATGATAAGTAAACTTATTACCATATTAATTCTCATTTTTCCTACAATCTAAACTTCTTAGTACAATGTCATAATTAAATTGTTTACTTCTCCATTCCAAACTCTAGCTCAAAATTAACAAAAAAATGCATCGTCCTAGCCTCTATGAAACAGGTAAGCTTTATAAAGACTTGTTTTATTACATTAAAAATTGTCAATGAAGTTTATAGCTTAAATAAAAAATGCATAGCTTATGAGTCATTAGAATCACATAAAATGTAGCAAATCATGAAATGCATCATGAGCACTCTAGTATGAATGTGAAATATTGACTTGACAATTTTCAACAAGAAAATTTGTCCAAATGTGATCAATAATCGTTTTATTCCTAGTAATAAAATATCTTGTAATCGTTTTAAGTGTATGTAATCTAATAATTGAATAACTTGTTTTATATTTGACTTAATGTCAATATTAAAAGCTTTAATAAATATAAAAATGTAATAACTATGCATGAATTGTGCCTTTTCTATTGCAATTTATTCAATAATTAAAGAAATGAAGTGTTGCAACATGTATATTTATTACACATTATTCAATAATGGAAACAGATTTATGGAAAAACAAGTTTGATTCTATTGTTGCAAATGTTCTTGGTTGATATGATCTCTATTTTTTCTTATATTCAAGTAAGTACTTGATGAAGAAAATTTGATATGGTTAAATTGAATCTACAAAATTTCTTATTTGACGGAGGAAAGTTTACATGTATTTCTTGGATACAAAGAATCATATCACTAAGTAGATTATGATCATGTACAATGTCATTGACATGAGCATATATAATTTGTGTATTCAAACTTGCAAGGAGATGAAGATCAAGGAGTTAAGTGTGGAAGTAAAATCGATTATTCATGTGTGATTTGATCTGGAAAAACTGTGCACTAGGAAGCAAACAAAAGACTCAAATTTGAAATATCTAAAGATATGTTGAAATATATACTTGATTGATTTGCCTGTTGAAAATGTTTAAGTATCTAATAATGATATAACTATTATGATGTTATGATGTGAAAATAATGATCTGTGTTGAGATCTGTGTTTAACAAATGTCGTGATTTGAAGCAAAGATCTGATTCAGTAGCTTAAGATATGTACAAAGTTTTCCTTCAGTATTATTGCATACATACACAGATATGGTTTAGTACTGTCATGTATAAATTTTGTGATGATTTATTTAGTATTTTGAAATATATACACGGGTGTTATGCATGGTAATCATGTACATATGAAAAAAAATTATGGACGTCGTGTATATATATTGGGGTTTGATGATGATGACAGTTGGTGAGGTTTGTTCTATTTGTTATTCTCTGTCAATGATTTTTATTAGTAACTAGAAGAGTTGATTGGATTGGGTTTGTATTGATTTATTTGGCTGAAATGGTTGGTAGAGGTTAAGTTCAATGATTGGTTTTCTTTAGTTTTATGTAGCTTGATGGTTTAGTGATTTTTTTGGTTTACAATGTTTCAATAATTGCATTGCAGATTCAATATTCAATTTTGTATTAAACATAATGTTTGGTGTGGGTCCAGTTTAAAAATATGATGAAAGGTGGCCTACAGGTTTTGATTTTTATTTGAGATAGGTGGATCCAATGTAAGACATTTTGAATGTGGTCCACAAAGGATGATGAGGCTTGTAGCCTTCAGTAAGGGAGTCTAAGCTTCCTTCCGGCGGTAGATGGTAATTGTTTTCAGGGGGTAGGTGCTCCCTTAGCCACTAAACAAGATCAGGGGGCTGTAGTTCCTTTCCAATAGGTGTCAGAGAATGAGTGGAGGTTATATCATCCTATAGGTGGGTTCCTCCATACTTGTAAGAGTCTACAAAAACACAAGAAGTAATGAATATTTTCTTTATATAATAAGAAAGAAGATAAAGTTGACAATAATAGTGGTTTTCTCCCACATTGGGTTTCCACCTAAAATCTAGGTGTTCCTATGTGGTTAGATGTTTCTTGTGTGTTGATGATTTATCTACTCTTTAAAGATCATGATTACTTCTTAATAAATGGATAATGAAATAATGACACACTAATTACATATAATCATCTCATAGAACATATGAAAAAATAGTTATCTGAATATACGATTTTTGCATCCACTATAGTCGTGTACACATGCGGGTTACATGAATAACAATAGCGTACAAAATTTTTAATGTGAAATTGAATGTTAATGTGAATTAAAAATACTGATTCACTATCCCCCCTCCCCCCCTTCAATATTTTTCCTAACAATTGGTATCAGAGTAGGTTCCTCAGAAGAAGCTTGATTACTTAAGGGAAGATCTATCAAAATGAGTAGTCAAGAGGGAATCTTTTCTTACAAGTCAACTTTGTTTAATGGAAGTAAATTTGTGATTTGGAATTTTAGAATGAGAGTGTATTTAGTCATTGGCAGATGATGTATGGGTAGTTATTGAAGGTGGATATCAATACCCAGCCTCCATTCCCACAGAGAATGCAGGAAAGAAATAGTACGAGAATAATGAAAAGGCATTAAATGGCATCATGGAACGATTAGTTGAATCTAAGTTTGTGAAAGACATGTAGCTGATCACTGTAATGAAAATATAAGCTAAGCCTGTCCAAAGCTATGAAGGTGACACAAAGGCATAAAGTATTAAACTACAAACACAATGAAAGGTATTGGTGACGAAATAAAGGACATTAATTTTTTTTAGAAGGTTTTGAGATCACTAGCCCCAAAGTTTGATTCCAAAATCCCTGCCATTGAAGAAACAGATGATTCAAAGGACCTTACCCTTGGAAAACTCCATGGGATATTGACAACTTATGAGATCAGAAAAGTGGATACATTAGGTATGAGAGAAGCAACCTTCAAATCCACATAGAAAGGGAAATAAAAAGAAAATATGAAAGATACAAGATACATTTCAGATGAGGAAGAAGCGAATTTTGTGAGAAAGTTGCAAGTGGGAACTGGTAAATTCAAAGGTAAGATTCCCTTTCAATGTTTTTCTTGTGAAAGAGTAGGTCACTATGCGTCCAAATTTCCATATAAATAAAATCATGATAAGAAAGAAGAAGGAAGTTAAATTGACAATAAAAATGACAAAAATAAGTTTTCTTCCAAGAAAGTTTTATATTCTAATGAAGATAGTCAAAGAAAATATGATGATGAGGAAGTTTTAGATTCATATTCTAATAGTTGCTACCAAAATACTTATGGATATTGAAGATCAATCAACTAGTGAATCATATAGTTGTGAAGAAAACTATTTAATTGATAGATCTAGGAGTGCAAACAAAGAATTGTAAACCAAAGGAAGAAGTATGGTTAAGGAAATAAACATGTTAAGGATATAGTTGGAGGAAACCAATAGAAGAACAAATATATTAGAAAAAAAACTTCAAGAAAAGAAAAATCATTACGTAAAATTAGAATTAGAAGTTGTGACTCCAAGGAAAGATTATAATAAGATCAAAAAATGGTTAAAGGCATCTAAATCACTATAGAATATTAACAATGAGCAGCACTCTCCACTAATCAAGACAAACATTGGATATAACCCCATGGATTCAATTTCACAATGTAATGAAAGGAACTAGCATATTGTTTTTCAAAAGGAAATTTAATCAAGCCACACATCTAAAAGGAAATCTCCTAGATCAAAGTTAAGATTAGACCCTAGGCATAAATGATGGTTTCATGGATACTTTTTTTCTTGTAACTCATTTGGGCATAAGTTCATTTATCGTAGTTCAAACATTTGGAATGGAAGCAAAAGATGGGAGGAGTTACACAAATTCAAGAAAATGATTACAAATTGCAAGTAAATTTGAAGGAATAAGGAACATGAGTAAGAGTGGTAGGGAAAATTACACTACTGCAATCCATTTTTCTTAAATTATACTTCTAAGAGTGATTACTGAAGTAAATGTGTGGTATATAACCTCATGAAGAAAAGATGATGACTATCAGGTCCACATGATTAGTGATATTTGATTTGAGGGGGAGCTATGCATGTGTATCTGGATGATGATTCCCTATGTTGTTTTGATATTCTCTTGGTGATGTTTATATTAATGAAATTTCATTTGATGAAGCAACAATGATAAGGAATAAAAATGACATGTTCATGCGGGAGTTGTGGCTATAAAAATTAGTAGTTTTTATTTTGTACATGGTTCTTATGAAAGACAATGTATATGTCATATTTTATGGCAGTTATGTATGCCTCTCTGTAATGAAAAAGATGTGGAACAAATTCAGGGGGAGATTCTCATATTTCTATCAAATCATTATTGACATTTTTGGTTCTGACATTGATTTGTTGCAGTCTAATAATGGTGTCCATATGCTGCTTGATATTGGTTCATGATGATTTTATGAGTGGATGAAAATTCTTATATTATTGTTTTTTGTAACAACTTTTCGGTGCATTTGCTAATTGATTCAAAATTGATGATAAAGAGTTGGCACGGTTTCAGAGGGAGAATATTATATGCTTATAATGGTTCATTGTTGGCATTATGATCTCTTATTAGGCACTACTTATCTGACATTGTTTGATGATGACGAGTTTAGGATTTACATCTTGTTTCATGGCATTTTTCATTGACGAGAAGATATTTATGTTATTGTCATTATGTCATGGGTTATCAATGATGCATTGATAGCATGTGGCGAAGTTATGGATGATTCCTATGTGTTTCTTGAGTTGCATTTGGTGAAGTTGTTAATGGTACACATGATAAGGAAGATATGTATGCTATGATTTCTAAATATGTTTCTTGAAGATCAGTTCAATTCTACTTAATGGCTCATGATCCTTGGTCACATTTTGTTGATGCATGTGTTTGCTACCTATGGTGTTGTGGTTTAAAAGATTGATATTTCTACTTGTGGATTATGGCTCTTCCTATATGTGGAGAGAACATGTTTACCTTGATGACATGAGGTCAAGGGGGTGTACAGATCTTTTTTTCACAATCTTATTCTTCTGCTACATTTTCTTGGTAATGCTTGGAAGAATTGCATATTTGGTCACATTGGAGGGATTGATGTTACATTGTCTTATCTTCTTATTTATTCATGGAGATGAGGATGTTCATGTTGCTAACATATGATTATGTTGTAGATTCCTATATGGAGAATGATGGTTGTTGATGATTATCATGGTTTTTCTACAAATATACTTCATACCTGAGATACATGTTATGGTTATGGATGTCATGTATGTCTCTTGATGTAAAGATCATGAAAAGACCCATATTGTAATCATTGTAAAATTCAATCATGTATGGGCTATTGGGATCAAGTCATGTCATGTATGTAATGCCATTATTTAGGGTAATTAATGTAGATCTAGGTCAAATATGTAAACCCATCATATTAGGTGATTGATGTAATCGTAAGTCATTATCCGTAGGAAAGGTCCTATTTGGTTAGCAATTATTATACCTTATTGCACATCTTCAGAAGGTATCGCATATGCTTAGGGAGACCATGGCTAGTATGCATATTTTAGGATTCATATTAGCAGACCAGACTTACAATAGTAAGATATACAAGGGAAGTACTTCATTCAACCTATTTCAACCCTTTTCCCTTGATCTCAAAGGGGTACAAAAGACTCAGTGTTTGTAAGTGTGTTTACAGGAAGCCTTGGTGTTTAAATGTGTGTTTACAGATGGTTTCTGAACACCAAAGTGGTTTCCATTAAGTACAAAGGGGGAGATTGTTGGTATTATGAATAATTTGTTGTCCTTAATGGAAACATGATTAAGAAATATGTCCTTGATGTCAACATAGTGATAATTTTAGTTTGCAAATTACTGTGGTGTGATTTTTGAATGGAGTTCGGATTTTTAACAGTGTTCATGTTTTGTAGTCGACGTTTCGAGTCTGAACCTAGACTCATCATCAGGACAAATTTGTGAGGAGAAAAGAAGGAAATGTTAGGTATAAATATGAAAAACCCAGGATGTGAAGACCAATGGCCGACTCTTTGCTTGCTCATTAATAATTTACTAATTTTTATTATTGTCATTTAAGTTCTTTGTTTATACAATTTAATTAATTTAATAACTACATTGTAATTTTAATTTTTATATTAATATTAAAATTTTATTATTTTGCCTTATTTTATCATTAATGCCTCATTATTAAAATTTTTTGCTTTACTAATTATTGTTTATGCTTATTGATTATTTATGATGCTATTCTTAATTGATTTAAATGAGAGATTTATTAGTATTGTTATGTAAGTTCGTTTTTATTATGTCTTCTTATAAATTAATTTTATTATTGTTATTAAACTTATTTTGTAAATTATAGATTATTTAGTATTATTCTTATTAGTATTTTAATATTTAATGTTTTTTGTTTATATTTATTTATTTGTTCTTGTTAATGTTATTCTAATTTCTTTATTACTTTTTTGTTCCTATTATTATATTTATTATTTATGATATTTACTATGATATTATATTAATGTTCCTCTATATATACTTCTTGTTTATCTATTATAATTGATATTTATTATGATATTTTATTAATGCCTACTTATATACTTATTAATTATCTATTATTATTATCTATTATAATTGATGCTTGGCTTATTGATAGTTGCTTATCTATATTATTATATATTGTTGTTACTATGATATTTATATTAATGCTTCTTATATATGCTATTATTTCTATTATATATTATATATTTATAATTTATTGATGAGGTTTATGTTACCCTATTATTTATTTAATATTAATGTTATTATTGCTTCTATTATATGCATCCACCTCTAGATATTAATGCTTTTTATACCATTCTTAATTCATTCTTTTAATATGTTTAATCTTATTATTTATGTTATAGTAAATTATTAGGTTTCTTCTTGTCTAGGACTCTCAAGAGCAGCATGGTTAATTTTATTATTATGATGGCAGGTTAGGAATTTCTAACATCGTTATTAAGATTATTTGCGGGGGTTAGCAAGGGGTTCTAGTTTTTGCTAATTTCCATGCCACCATCCCTATTAAGGTTTTTAGGATGTTTAATGATTTCAATAGCTTCTCTAACCTTACGTTTGAATTGGTGTTCTACATTAGCAATGACTTTGGTGTCTTCTAAGCAAATATGATGATTAGTTTTACCTACATGCTCAGCTAAGGCCGAGGATTTGGTTCTTTCGTTACGAATGTCTGCACTATGCTCTTTGAGTCTAATCCTAACTGATCTACCAGTTTCTCCTATGTAGTGATAATATGATGATTATGGAACTAATGTAGATATTGGGAACATTGGTACAAGTGTTACAACCGATATGGATAGAGAAATTGAAGTTTAGTTATAAATGGATGAAAAGAGTGAAGTTTGAAAAGCATGCACAATTCCCGTGAAGAAGGGTCACGTATAGATGCATGCTCGGTGAACAAAAGTATTGTACACAATCAGAACCAACAAAATTTGGATAGCAGGGGTCATTATCATTATAATTTCCAATAATAATTGTGGCCGAATGTTTATTGGATCCCATCAACGAATACGAATGAATTTACCAAAGGATTTGCATGAGGTATTGGAAAGGAAAAATTTATATAAGGATATGAAGATCAAGTATTTAAATGTGCAAGTAAAATGGATTAGTGATGTGTGATTTGATCTGGAATAAGTGTGCATGAGGAAGCAAGGAGAAGACTCATATCTGAAAGATCTGAAGGTATGTTGAAATATATGCTTGATTGGTTTGCTTGTTACAATTTTTTAAGTAACTAACAATGATAAATATGTATCTATGATGATCGTATGATGTGAATATAATGATGCATGCCAAGATTTGCATTTAATAGATTTTTTTATTTCATTGAAGATCTGATTCAATAGTTTAAGATCTATACATAATTGTCTTTCAGTATTTTCACATACATATGCAAATATCGTTTAGTACTATTACATATAAATTCTATGATGATTTACATATTATGTTGAAATATAAACATGAGTGTTATGCATAATAATCATGTACATACACAATTTTGTTTTATGGAGGTAGCGCATATATACTAGGATTTGATGATGATGACAATTGGTGAGGTATGTTCTATTTGTTGTTGTCTATCAATGATGTCTATTTGTATCTAGCAGAGTTGATTGTATTGGTTTTGCATTGATTTGATTTGGTTGTAATGGTTGGTTGAGGTTTAGTTCATTGATTGGTTTCCTTTATTATTCTATATCTTGATGTTTTATTGATTCAGTTGGTTTACAATGTTTCAGTAATTTCATTTCAGATTCAGTATTCGATTTGGTATTGAGCATAATGTTTGGTGTTGGTCCAGTTTGAAAATATGATTAAAGGTGGCCTATAGGTTTTTACATTTATCTGAGACCAGTAGATCTAGTGTGAAACATTCTGAAACATGGTCCATGAAGGGTCCTAAGGGTTGTAGCCTTTAGTAAGTGATTCAAATGTTGTTTCCAATGGTAGCTAGTAAATTTGTTCAGGGGATAGGTGCTCCCTTCTGATAAGAACCAGTAAATAAGATGAGGGGGTTGTAGCTCCCTTCAAATGGGTGCTAGAGAAGGAGTGGAGGTTTTAGTTTCCTGCAAGTGGGTTCCTGCGTAATAGTGAGAGTATGCACCAGTACAAGATGTAATGAATATTTTTTTTATATAATAAGAAAGAACACAAAGATGATGGAAGCAGTGGTTTTCTCCCACATTAGGTTTTGACCTAAAATCCAGGTGTTCACATGTGTTGATATTTTTCTTGTGTGTTAATGATTTATATACTCTTTACTGCTGATGATTACTGCTTAATAAATGGATAATGAAATAATGTTGCATTGGTTAATGATAAACATTTGATGCAACCTATGAAAAAATAGTTATCTAAATATACGCAGTTTTCATCTACTAGAGACGTGAGCACACACAGGTTACATGAAGAATAGTAGCGTACAAATTTCTAAATGTGAAATTGAGTGAAAGTGAATTAAATGTTTTGATTCACCACCCCACCCTAGTGATTTTCCTAACAAAAATCTTTGAAATACGTAGTATTGAAGTCCAATTCAGTGAGATATATTCATCATATAGTTCATGATACTTGTTCCTTTGAAGTTTACCAATGTCTGGATTTACAAAATCTATCCATATTATGCCAAAATTTCTCTTATTTTTTTCATATTCCATCCACACCATTAACAAGGGAATCCTCTGTATTATAGTTCCCTACATATAACTCAATGATAAAATTGCATTTGATAATATTTCTTTTGTGGTAATTGTTGGGCTAATTTATTGACTAAATTAACACAAGTATTTAATTATCAGTCTGGGTTTGTAAAACTTGGAGGCAAATCCATTGTATATGGACATCAGATATAATCAAGTTTAGAAGATAAAATTTGAACATTTAAAGAAGTACATATTACAAATATAAACCTATTTTAACAATTTCTACTTCATTTATGTAATATAGGAGGGAAGAGGCTCCTAACTTAGGAGAACCAAGTTGTTTTTCCTTACAATACTACCTTCATGAAGATAAATCTAAGAGCACTAATTAACAATGGCTTATGATGCAGAAGATGTAAAAGAAGAGGCTCCTAACTAAGGAGGTCCAAATTATCCCTCTTCACAATCCTACTATATCACAATAACCATTGCTTCAAACCAGAAATGCAGAAATAACTTCAAATGAGAAATGGAGAATGAAATTCAGTTTTAGTTCAAGATCAAATAAAAGGGGAATTTAACTTAAATTCCTTTGTGTCCCTTCATATGTAGATTAGAATTAAACCAATATTCATTCAGCAATCATCACACATCTAAATACATTCGAAACAAGAACTAATCTATGAAAACTATGAAAATTGAACCAAGAAGTGTACTTAGCTTGGTGTGGGGGCCCTCCACCCTTGCCTTGCACACTTGAAGAAATCTTAGCTACAACAACTTTAGTAAATCAACCAAGAATGAACAAAAAATTGGAATGAAAAAAGTTCTTCAAATTAGCTCCCAACTCCAATTATACAAAAGTTACATACAAAATACCATTACAAAAGCCATCAAAGTCTTGGCTTTAAATAGAGGTTTAATGAAACAAACTGATCTATATTATCTCTAACACTCATATCTACTCATATCCACCTATATAATTCAAACTCATCCAATTCATCCCACGAAATATGGTCAATTTCATAAAATCTCAAAACTGCCCTATTTCCTAGGGATTTTCTGGTGACTAGTCAAGTTTGACCAGCCTTGACCGGGGCTAATAAAGCTTGTTCTAGCCGAACCAAGTGGAGTTATCTTAGTCCTAGTTCCCAAGCTATCCATCCATGCATCAAAATTGAGCCCAAGTGTCCTGCAAACATGTCATCCACATAGCTATTACGGGAACTTCTGATTCAGTCCAAAATTGCACTTGAAACTCAATTTTCATAAAAACTTCTAGAAGTTGCAAAATTAAAATTAAACACCTGAATATGCATAAAATACATCAAAATGAGATGGATGTGATGGAAAATTGATGGAAAATATAAGGATTAAGTAGGTTTCCCTAAGAAAAAATAGACCAAAACTGAGGGCCAACATCTCCCCCTTGTTGATCTTCAAGCATGTCCTCATGCTTGCTTCTGCCTTATGACCTTTTACTTCTCTAGGCTGACTGATTTGCTAATGTACCTGTGGCTCTGTCCTTTGAATATGAAGCTTTCTCTTGAGCTACCTGCAAAAGCATATCTATGCTTTCATTTACTTATTCTCTTTTCTTGTGGATGACTTTCTTTATCAATATATCATTCTAGATGAGCAGCTTCAGACAACAAATAAAAGTTTAATTTAGCAATACATTCCGACACAGGATTCATGTCTCTCTCAAATTAGAAATATCAACAACTTTACTCAAAGGATCCAATATCTAGTTGCTCTTAGATCTCCCTAAGTGAAGCAAAATTTTTTATGTCTAGGCCTTCACTTTCAATTGAGCCACTGATTTACCCATGCAATTTGCAAAATATGGGTCAAAATAACCATAAAAATATCTCAAATAGAAATGAATTTGAAAAAATTATTTGTATGGAGTCTAATTAGGCTCATTCTCAAGAAAACCCATGTTTTTGTTTTTCAAATTTCATTTTCATTTGCCCGTAAAAAGCAACGAAAAATAGTAGCTTCTCAAAATTGAAATGCATTCCTGAGATTGAATGATAATTCAATTTGCAATCAATTTTTTTTCTTCAAATGTTTCTCCAGCATCTCGCTCACCTCTTTTCTAATACCCTTGACAAAGAGATGAGACCAATCCTCAAAAATATGAACAAAGTTTTGATATAAAAAGATTATAAAAACATAATAAACATGTTTTTACTAATCTTTTTCTTATATTATATCCTCTGTTTCATCAGCTTTTTTTAAAAAACTCCTTTGTCTCTGTCTTTGCAACGATATTGTCCCTGTTTGTCACCACTCTGCTCTATTCATGCAAACCAAATATCCATCTTTATACACACTTCTGTAAGAAAGAAATTGATCTTTGTTTTGGAAAACAAATATACAACAAATGAAATCATATCATAATTCCTCCTTTTATAATCCATCTATATGAAATATGGAATTATAATTTTAAATCTGGAATACCACCATATATGCATTTACTACGCCATATGTCCATTTACTCTTATCCACCATGCGTATGATTTTATTTTAAAAACATTATGAACACGTTAAAAATAATGTTTTTAAAAATTAATACATCTTTTATGATGCTCTTTTTAAAACAATTGAATTGCAAGCCAAAGTGACAGCAGAACACCCTAATTCACAAACTCTTTCAACACGAGATCAAAAACACTTACACAGTGAATGGTCACTACATACAAAAGTACGAGCATGCATAAATCTTCTAGCCAGTCAATGCTCCTTTCGAAAAAACTAGCCTTGGAAGATCGTTCAACCCAAACAGTGAACATAACGGACATGACCTCACAAACTTTGTCCACTCTCACATGATGCAGATCAAAGGATCAAACTATGTTGCAGAAGGAACCGTTGTGGACACTAGTCCCTTTTGAATTATTCAGAGGAGGAAATTCGGGTAATACTAAAGTCCGCCTCGCAATCTTCGTAACAAAAAAAGGGATGAAAGTCCCCAACCTATGTTGTTTGTTCCATCCTTGTACACTTTAAACTTGCAGAGAGGCTGTAATCAAAACTAAGGGTTGCGCCAGTATAATTCAGTGCCTAGATCTGCTACTTTAATTAACCCATCCAACTATTGTAGTAGCAATTGTAACTAATTCAATAATTCTCAATCAATATCTACAAAAGGTTGTCACTGAATAAACCCGCAGGTGATCTGATGTAATTAATATGCAAACTCATTGTGTAATTAAACTCACTGTGTAATTAATCTGACTGTTGTTGAAGAAGTGGCGTGATTCCTCTATATCTGGCAGTGACTTGAAGATGTTTCTGAGCTATTAAATTGCGTTCCTCTTCATTCTACATATTTTCTGGAATTTGTTGGCTTATCGTGTCAAGCAAAACAATTTTAAAAAAAATCTTCTCTCGGCATAATAACGCAGCTTGTGGCAACGTATATCTTATGGTGATAAATCTTTAACTGACGCTATATTATAAAATTTTGAAACTGTCCATGTAATCCTCTAATTGTTGATGATTTTACGGGATTAATTCTTACAGGTGGTAGAGGATTTTAATGTCAACAAATAGCAAATGATTCCGGAACTAATGTCTCATATGACACATTTCAACTAAATCTAAAGTTCGAGTTTTAATTTAATTTCTGAGGGACCGATGCTTACCTTCACTAAGATTTTTCTGCGTGATTCAAGGAATTATCTACATAAATTACGGCTTAGCATTATCTCCATTAATTTACCTACTTATCTCTCCACGGTCTCAGCCATTTTTATCATCCACTCTCAAAACATTTTGCTTCTCGCATCTATCGTCTTGCCTGAGCCTCAAATGGCTGTGATGGGAACAAACTTACGGTTCTGAGCATCCACAATGGCAGAGCTCTTTGGTGTTAATACACACAGGGTTTATGTTTGCTTGTTTCAAAACGTTTTTACAATTCACTGTAGCTGTAAAGGGTTTTTTTTTTTACCAAAACATTTTGACCATTCCATTGTTTGGTTGCTATCCTTTGACCATTATACCATGCACAAACCATTAAGCTTTGTTACATATCAAATCACCATACCTTTGGCCGTTGTATATTTCATTTGTTTTGATTCCATATTGTTGCATGAATCATGGTACTTTTGCCATTACTTATGACTATTTTGCTTTCATCGTTTAAGTTTGGATTGTGTTTCCACCATGGCTGTCCTCCAATCTGTTGTGGGTTTCCTGCAACCAACACACAATACCATTGTATTTTCTCTTTGAGTACTGGTTTATGTTTTATGCATTGTGTTTGATTGCAGTCTTCTTCGTAATTTCTTCTTTCCACGGCTCAGAGTCTCACAATTTTTACTACAGATATCCTTCTACAGCCCAGAGTATCCTTTAAAACTAATCAACATTGCTCCACAACCCACATCATTTCATAACTGCATAATTTTTTAAAGTTTCAGAACTGCAGACTTCTTGTTGAAAATTTGACCATTTTGTTTGCTGCTGTACTTTAAAAATTTGTTTCATAAGGTCGTAACTCATTCTATTAGATGCCCATCATATGAGTATTATGATAACCTTATAAACGTGGCTAATATGTTATGCAGTCCTTCACATGCATTCTTTTATTTTCTTTCAAGAATATGGGTAAATGTTTCAAATTCAAACTATTATTCTTTCAATAGAATAATGCACATTATTTTAACCATGATGCACATTATTTGCATGGAGCCCTCTGGATTTGATACTATGTATCTCACTTCATTGTGAAACCTTCAAGAGTCATGCTCTCACTTTCCATCATATTGCATTTTCCATGATAACCTCAATACATAAATCATTTCGATTTGTTTGATTTGATTATTTCTCAAAATGCACCTATTCCATATGTATTGCAATATATCTCCTTAATTTTAAAATGACCATTTTTATGTCGTGTTTTAAAATTGTTTCAAGAAGGCCAATGCTTGCTTTGTTTGTGTATGTTCAACCTATTAAATTCTCACTTTGATCCTTTTCGCTTAGAAGAAAAATACTTAGGGTTAGGGTTTTGAAATGAATATGGAATATAAAAAACAAATATAGGTAAATAGAGAATGATATTTAGGGTTATGAAATGTTAGGGTTATGGAATGAATGTAAGATGTACATATGTACATTGGATTAGGTATAGGGTAAATGTAGTAGGATGATGGGTATAAAATAAAGGATATAGGATGAGGAAAATGTATAAAATATGCATTCAGGTATTAACTCAATTTCAACAAAGTCTAAAAATTTCTACAAAAATTTGAATTTACAAAAGCAAAATTGTGCACTTACTATTCTTGTACTTCCTGTAGTATTGGATGAATGTTGTTGTTCTTTAACAATATTGGATGAAGTTGTCTTGATTGAATACTGTAGATAGATAGAGTTTATTTATGCTTTCTATTCTAGCATCCTTCATTGATTATGGTCCATTGATTGTTGATGTCGTTTCAGGTCCCTCTGCAATTGATTCATGATAACTCAGGTCCCCTTTGTCATGTACATTTTGATGCAATATATACATGTTTTTGCTAACATTTCAGGTCCCTCTGCAATTGATTTCAAAAATATTTCAGGTGCCAACTGCCAACAATACAAGTTATGTCGTCAATTCAGTTGCACAACTAAGTATCTTTTTGCGAACCTTCCCCCTTGCTGATGGGAAGACTTGTCCTCAAGTCTTGTTTATTCTGGAGGATGATTATTGCAAACTTAAACTGAAGAAATGGTAAAACAAAATAGAGAATTCATATTGGCCAAAAAAGTTGGTTTTCCTATATGAATTCAAGTTTATATTGTGCCACTTTCGTGGATTTTCACAACCAAACTCCTTTATTATTTTGACCCGTTTTTTTTTTTTTTTTTTTTTTTTTTTTTTTTTTTTTTTCTGAATGGAGGTGGGGTGTAATGGAAGTAGGGAAGTATGAAAAGCTTATGAAAATAGGTTAGATTGAAGTCATGATTTAGTAGTAAATCTGAACTTCAACATGCATGGTTGTGGAGCTTAACATACCGTATGGATGATGGATCAAGTCATGAACAATATGAATTCAATATGAAAGGCTTCTTTGATGATTGATGTGACTTGACATGGTACTAAACTTGACTACTTCTTGTGATGATTAGCTTCATGTTTTTTTGCCTTGATCTCGATCATGTTGTAGGGTTTGTTGGTGTCATTGGTCAACATCTAAGAGCAAGCTTCAAGAGTTTGAGTTTCATTAGATGAACTCAACATCAGCTGTATCTTCACTTTTCTTTGACTTGAACATTTGTATTCATATTCTGAAATATGAACTTGACTTGGAAAATTGCTTCATCCATGGAGTTCACTCCGTCATTCTTCCTATGACCTGCAAAAACATAACACTTGCCTACAATACAACATTAGATGATGGAGGAAGAGAGTTGTACAGTCTCTCTTCTTCCAATAAGCATGTAAATCATTACAAGAATTGCTTAGAAAACAAGTCCAAATATGATAGACAAACATAATGCATTTATTTACCCTTTTGAGGAATGGTGGCCAACCTAGACCTCCTAGCGGTATTATGTTTACAAAATATTTGTTTTATATCCAATTAGAGTGATTTCAAAGCCAAGTTAAAGTGATTTCATATGGCTACCTCCAGTATAAACAAGTTTTCAAAATGGTTTAAAACGATATGACAAAAAGTAAAAGGAGTGCTATGTTTGATAGAGCTTCTTGTTAATTTTTAACTAGACCAATAGTCACTATTTGAACCGTAACGTCTTCGATAAAGATCAGATAAATGTGATTTCACTTGGAAATTAAATTGGATTAATTTTTGTATTTCCAGTAGAAACAGGTTTTAAAAATTATTATGCTTGATCTCACAAAATTGGTGATGAACAGGCCTAGGAGGCAGAGTTTTACTATACTGTTTTGAAGACATGCAGTCACTAAATGTGGCATAACTTTTTCATTTTACTTCCAAATGGGATGATTAAAATTGTGTCTTAACCTAGACATGAATATATATCTCCCATATTAACATGTTTTGAAGAGAATAGGATTTGCTGTTTCAAATATGCCAATGAACAGTCAAGACCTAGAATTGTCACCATGCAGATTTTTCGACAAGCAGTTAGTATTTCAAGAATAACATTTTCATATGATATCTAATTGAAGTGATTCAAATTTATTTGGAACTATATTCAAAGAGCTATCTTACCTATGAATTTTAGTTAAAAATGTTTCCATTAGACACTTCAAATATAGGTTGTACTAACTCTGTCCTCAACATGTCACTTGAGACCTAGTTTTGATTTTGATCACATTTTTATTTGTGATATAAATTGAGAAATTCAAAATGGATTCCAAAACTAGATTAAAGAGATATGTAAAAAAACATGATTTCATAATGATCCTATATGGTTACCCAAAATAGGCTTGTTTTTACTGCATTTTTCCATGTAGTCCTTTCAAATGAATATTGAACAATGATGTGAAGAAATTGTTTGAAACAAATTTATTATGGAAGTCTTATTGCAAATTCATTTGACTTGTTTATTTATTCTATTCTAACCTATTCTATTGTAGAAAAATAATTCATTCTCTCAAGTATAATAGAATTTCCAGTGCATCCATTTTCGTAACAAGATCATAAGTAAACTCATATCCAAATTTGAAAAATATACTTCAATGAAATTTTGGACATGAAAAATTATTTGATCATAAAGATTTGATGAGAAAGAATGTTGAAGAATGGAGTAGTGTTGTAACCTATTCTTTAACATCATCTTTTAGATCTTGTTGTTGAAAATGGATTTTGTAGTTAATTTTTTGATTTTATGCTTTTGTTGGGGGGTTTTGTTTTGGAAACCTAATTTTAGGATCTCTATTTCTAGGCATAAAGAAACATAACTAAGAGAAACGTATACTAACCAAATTTTTAGTGTTTTTGTTTATCTTCTATTTGACTATGCTCATAATTACCTCCTCGGCAACTACGCCAAAATGTTAGGCTAATTTATTGACTAAATTAACACAAGTATTTAATTATCAATCCAGGTTTGTAAAACTTGGAGGCAAATCCACTATATATGGACATCAGATATAATCAATTTTAGAAGATAAAATATGAAGATTTAAAGAAGTACATATTACAAATATAAACCTATTTTAACAATTTCTACTTCATTTATGTAATATATGAGGGAAGAGGCTCCTAACTTAGGAGAACCAAGTTGTTCTTCCCTACAATACTACCTTCATGAAGATAAATCTAAGAGCACTAATTAACAATGGCTTATGATGCAGAAGATGTAAAAGAAGAGGCTCCTAACTAAGGAGGTCCAGATTATCCTTGTTCACAGTCCTACTATATCACAATCACCATTGCTTCAAACCAGAAATGCAGAAATAACTTCAAATGAGAAATGGAGAATGAAATTCAGTTTTAGTTCAATATCAAATAGAAGGGGAATTTAACATAAATTCCTTTGTGTCCCTTCATATGTAGATTAGAATTAAACCAATATTCATTCAGCAATCATCACACATCTAAATACATTTGAAACAAGAACTAATCTATGAAAACTATGAAAATTGAACCAAGAAGTGTACTTAGCTTGGTGTGGGGGACCTCCACCCTTGCCTTGCACACTTGAAGAAATCTCAGCTACAACAACTTTAGTAAATCAACCAAGCATTAACAAAAAATTGTAATGAAACAAGTTCTTGAAATTAGCTCCCAATTCCAATTATACAAAAGTTACATACAAAATACCATTACAAAAGCCATCAAAGTCTTGGCTTTAAATAGAGGTTTAATGAAACAAACTGATCTATATTATCGCTAACACTCATATCTACTCATATCCACCTATCTAATTCAAACTCAGCGAATTCATCCCAAGAAATATGGTCAATCCCATAAAGTCTCAAAACTGCCCTATTTCCTAGGGATTTTCTGGTGACTAGTCATGTTTGACCACCCTTGACCGGGCCTAATAAAGCTTGTTCTGGCTGAACCAAGTGGAGTCAGCTTCGTCCTAGTTCCCAAGCTATCCATCCATGCATCAAACTCAAGCCCAAGTGTCCTGCGAACATGTCATCCACATAGCTATTACGGGAATTTCTGATTGAGTCCAAAATTGCACTTGAAACTCAATTTTCATAAAAACTTCTAGAAGTTGTAAAATTAAAATTAAACGCCTGAATATGCATAAAATACATCAAAATGAGATGGATGTGATGGAAAATGGATGGAAATATAAGGATTAAGTAGGTTTCCCTAAGCAAAAATAGACCAAAACTGAGGGCCAATAGTAATCTAATTGTTTTCTCATATGGTACATACCCTATTTCCTTACTCTCATCTTCATAAATTACATCAAGAAATAATAGTTCTTTCATGACATGTAACAACATTTTCTCATTGTGCCTTTTTAAATCCTTATTCTTATAAAATAGGCATGAAAATAATGGATCTAGCAGAGTAGGTCTATAGCAATTATAGTTTATATATTCTATGTCTTAATCAGATTATTGATTCACTCACATTTTGTTATGAATTTCAAGAAGTTTTTTGTCTTTTTAACACACTGTGATATGTAATTCATAGAATTTTACTTTTTCCTTCCAAAATCGTATGTTTTTTTTCCTTTGCTAAGGCTAAATGCTATAAAATTAGAGAATATTTGATCAGTTGTGCTTGAAATACGTCACCTAAAAATATTATATCAATATTTCCCAAATAAGCTAATGGACTACGCTTTATTTCCCATAAAGGTTTGTAAACTTTGTATAATAATGTTGACAAATGGAGAATGCTTCATCTATAAGCATCACACAAATTTGTTTGCAACGTTTGTTAATGTGTCTAATTTTTCTCTTTTAACAGAAATATATTTTAATTTGTTAAATGGAAAATGGAATGCAAAATGCAACATTATACCACGTGCATTAAATGTTGTCTTCCATTTATATGTTTTCACGATTCCTTTTAGCTATTTTGGATCATATTCCAATATGTTGTTGTACATGTGAATTATAGATTTGAATAACGTTGTTGCAGTTAATGTTTTCCAGTTCCCACAACACTTGTTACAAATACATATACTGGCCGATCCAGATTTTTTTTGTCAATATTCATTTCAATATTTTTTCTTACTCTTTACTTAATATTCTCATGACTTGATATAATTTTGTGTCTTCTAATATCTCTGGTTGTTTTTTGATTTGTTAAGGTCTCTCATTTATTGATTTTTCATTTCTGACCTTTTGGAAATATTAAAATTTTGATTCGATAGTGTATTCTTGATAACATCTTCCATTATGTATTTCTTAATCTGTAGCTATATCTCTTTCAAAAATTTCACTCTCCCTTTTTTCAAGTTCACCTATTATGCTATCAATATTAGTCCATGATGTTATATTATTTTTCATGATTATTTTTATTGAATCTTATGATTTCTTTAAATAATCGATATGAATTTGTCCAAGACAAATGTTATTCTTTAAACTTGTTGTTGTCATTATGATATAGGACATACAACATCAATCACTATATGTAATAGTTATCATGATCAATATGTTTATTGTATTTTACATACCTTATAATGTATGGTTTCTTAGTGTTGAAGAATCTAAGGCAAGATGACATTAATGATTCTTCTAACTATGATAACTTCTTGTGATGCCTTTTTATTTATTAAGATTATCTTCTTCTTATTATTATTATCATGTGTTCTTCAATCATCAAACAACTACCAAAACAAGAAGATCAACAAGATATAAGTACAAAATATGTAGGCTCCAAGACAAGGAAAACCCTTCAAACTCTTCTTATAGATTCTTTATTGAATAATACCAAGACCTTTGACCAACACTGAAGCCCTTCCAAGACCAAGATAATATTCTCAAGAATATTCTTTCTTAATTAATTTCCAAACACATCATAATATTTTCTGGCAACACTACTTCAACGTCCAACCACATCTTTTTGGCCCCAACTGCAGATCTGTAACTTCAGGCCCCCGACAGAAGCAACTACTTCACACATGTGGACTAGAACTTCTTCTTCTTTGCCTCTAGCTCCCTTACTTGACCTAATTTATCTTCTGGATCTAGAAGGGGACTTTGTTAACCCTTCCTTCATCTCATTTTCACCAGTTGAAACCTCCACAATGAAACCCTATCCCATCAGTAGAAACCCTAGAAAAAAACTACAGAATTCTAGCCCTCTTCTTCACACGTGTGGAGATAAAGAGAGAGAGAGAGTAACCCAAAAACTTCTTCTCCTTCTTCTGCCTTATTCGCTTGACCTTTTCTTCTTCTTCCTTCGCATGAGAGAGAGAGAGAGAGAGAGGAATGAGTGTGTCCAAATGTGGTCAAATTGTCTCCTATATATAGGTCTTCCTGGGGTACAAATTCTAGCTTCTAGGCTGACTTGATAGGTTAGCAGGCCAACTTGGTCTTAGAAGGCTTAATAAAATACAAAAATAATTCTTTTTACAATTTACAATATGTCCAATGGGGTCTTCATAGTATGATAATTTCCCTATTTCACTTCTTAACTTAGGACAACCCTAGAAGCATTTTCAATTTGTGCTTAACCTATAAAATAAATTTAATGGGAAAGAACCCAAGCTCAATAATAGTAATAATAACTTTAATTTATCTTACAAAATACAAGAATCAAAAGTACATTTCATATTTATGAAGACTGAACCTAGTTACACTTTCTTCAAAACTCCCTCTTAACTAGGGAGGTATTCCTAAATGGTACATGTCTATTCTCAATACTTAAGAGATCTCATAACAAGAGTAAGACTGGTAATCCATATGTATAGCATCATCATAGCCAACATTGTCACATAGGAAGGCCTTGACTAATAGCTCTATCTGTCAATATATAAGAGCACAATGTTGGCTATGATACATTTGGACACCTTCATAATTTTCTCTCAAGGTACATACCCAACCGCGTGTTCATTTAGTATGACCTTCTAGGACTATTCTTATCTTTGGTCCCAAACCCTCAAAGAATATCGATCCTCTTACGTTCTATTTTCTTGGATTTCCTACCACATCCTCAAAGAGTATCAGATGCCAAATGATTACTCAATCCTCCATTCTTTCTTCCAAACTGAAGACAAGAATGATGTCTCTATCTCTGCCTATCAAGTAGAGAATATATGTCAACCAATCTAAGCTTGTTTCTAAAATACACAAGCTTCTTATTTGGAAGATATTTTGTCAAAATATAATCAGTTTGATCATTAGTGGGATATACTCCAGCTTCAGTACATCATCTTGTACCAACTTTCAATTGTAGTGGTACTTGTTGTTTATGTGCTTCGTCTTTCCATGAAATATAGGATCCTAAGATAGTCTTATATAGCTAGTATTATCATAATGTATTCTGGTAGGATTCAACGATCCTACAAGTAGATCAGGTAAAATCTTCCTTAACTAGACCGCTTCCCTGCTCACTTGATAGGCTACAATGTACTTAGCCTCAGAACTAATCAAAGCCACTAGCTCTTTCTTTCTGATCATCCAAGAGACCATGGAGGATAACAATATAAAACATCCTCCTGTAGTGCTTCTTCCATCCTTTTCTTTGCCTCCCCAATTGAGATCAGTAAATCATTTAAGATGAACATCTTTTTCTTTTATCATTCTTCAAACAGTAATGGACCATTCCCTACAAATATCTTAGTATATGGTTGGTACCTATCCAATGATCATGTCTTGGCTCCATTTAAAATTGGATGAGAATATAAACTGTAGAACATATGCCGGTAGGAGTATTCACTAGATACACTAGGAAGCCAATCAGTTGTCTGTACTCAGTAGGATCCATTGGACTGGATTCATAACTCCTTAAAATTTTCAAGTTTGTGATCATCAGAGTTGTCATGGCTTTACATTCCATCATATCAAACCTTTTCAATAGCTTGATCACATACTTTCCTTGTCCCAGGAAGATTTCATTCAATTCTTGCTAGACTTCCAGTCCTAGATAATAATTTATAAATCCTAGATGCTTCATATTGAATTTGGCTGCCAACATTTTCTTACACTCTTCCATTCTTTCTTCATTACCAATTAATAGAAGATCATCTACATATAGGAAAATGAAGGTAGGTCCATCATTCTCTACATTTATGTATATATTAGGATTTTCCATGCTTTTCGTGAAACCCAACCTTTGTAAGTATGCATCCATTCTAGCACACCATGCCCTGGGAGCTGGATTGAGGCCATAAAGTTCATTTCTCAATTTGAAAACATGATTTTCTCTATCCTTTACCTTGAATCCTAATGGTTTCTCTATTTACACTTCTTCATCTATGGTACCATTCAAGAATGTTGTTTTGACATCCATTTTATATACCTTCCATCCCATTGATGCTGCCAGAGATATGAAAGATCAGATCATGGTATACCTTGTTGTGGGAGAAAAGGTATCTTCATAGTCGATGCCTTCTTCCTGAGAGAAGTCTCGACCCATGAGTGTAGCCTTGAATTTATCTATGATTCCATATGTATCATTCTTGATCTTATACAACCACATATAGGTTACTACTGATTTGTTTTCTGGTGTTGGGATAATTTCCTAGACACCATTCTTCATAATAGTTTAGTATTCCTCATTCATTGCATTCTTCCATTCTTGGTGTTTGGCTACTTATTCGAAATTGGAGGATTCATATTTAATGAGCTTTGACATGTATTTTACATGCCCTAAGTATCATTTCAGTTTCTTGCTCTCCCTGAATTTTCCTCTTGCGGTGTGACCCTCTACTTCTTGAAGTGTAGAAGTTAACCAGTTAGGTCTCTTTCTTATTTTAGGGAGAGAAATTAGTTCACTGGGACCTTCTTCTTCATGATGAGAGACTTATTTTTCCTTTTTTTCTTCTTCCTCAAACATAGGAAGAGCCCTCTCATCAGAATTAGATGGGAGATCTTTAGAATTCTTGAAGGCAATGCTCTCATAAAGAATTGCATCTCTACTTATGTCTATTTGATGTCCTTCGTTTATGTAGATCCTGTAAACCTTGGAAGAGTTTCTATATCAAAAAAATATTTCTTTCTTTCTTGTGAGATCTAGCTTCTTTATTTTGTCCTTTGGAATGTGAATATATACAGGACACCCAAATTTCTAGAGATGGTCAATATTTGGTTTCTTCCTAGTAAAGGATTCTTCTGGAGTTATATTTCCAAGTGACCTATCAGGCCTTCTATTTTGAATGTATATTGTAGTCTTTTTTGCTTCTCCCCATATGAATTTTGGTAGATCTTCATCATAGAGCATAGCCTTGAAAATTTCTTCTATAGCTATATTATTTCATTTAGCTACTCCATTCTTCTGGAGATTGTATGGAACTATAAGCTCCCTCTTAATCCCAGCCTCCTTATAGAAAGAAATGGTTTCTTTGGAAGTATACTCACCTCCATTGTGTGACCTTAGAATCTTTATCATTCTTTCTATAAGATTTTCTACCTCTGCCTTGAATTCTTGAAATTTTGTGAATACTTCGTCATTGGATTTAAGTAAATAAACGCAAGTTTTCTTTAAATGATCATCACTGAAAGTAACATAATATATATGAACTCCAAGTAATTTAGACATGGGATCACATACATCAGAGTGGATGAGATCCAAAATCTCTTGAGCTCTAGATGTACTATATGCAGATGGTTTCTTTGCATTCTTTCGCAGAGCACAAACATTGCAGACTCTTACATCGTATTCTTTGAGATTTGGTATCCCATTTATAATGGATTTTAGAGTTTGAAAGATCTTGTAATGAATATGGCCCAATATTCTATGCCAAATTTCACATGGAATTATCTCAATGTGGACAAGTGCTTGATTTGGAGGAGATGAGAGTTTGTAGAGTCTTCCTTTTTGAACTCTAGTGGTTCTAGCTTTTTCAATGCTAGAATCTTTAGCCCAAACCACTACTTTACCATATATAAAAGAAACTCTATATCCTTTTTCTTCTAGTGATTAAACATAAATAATATTTTTGCACAAAACTAGAACATATAGAATGTTGTTGAGATGAATATTACCTCCTCCTTCTTGCTCAATTGATGTAGATCCAATTCCTCTTATCGGATAGCTCTTGCTGTCACCAAGTTCCACAGAGTATGAGCACTTTCCTTTGGATAGGTTTTTGAGTTGCTTGTGAAATCCAGTCATGTGTTTTGAAGATCCACTATCTATCACCCATATATTTTCATCTTGTAATGCTCCAGTGAGGGCTGAGAACAATCCTTCATTCTTTGAAGATTTGAGATCTTTGGAAGAGAAGAGACTATTCCATACTACCTTGAAACTTTGATTGATGAGGCTTGTTGATGATGAACACTTATTTATAATATGGTTGATCTTCTTCATGCCTTGTCAAAACCATAACTCTAATACCATGTTGAAGAATCTAAGGCAAGCTGACATTAACGATTCTTCTAACTACTACTTTTGATGTCTTCTTACTTATTAGTATTATCTTATTATTATTAATATTATTATTGTGTGTTCTCCAGTCATCAAACAACTACCAAAAGAATAATATCAACAATATACAATTTCAAAAGATGTAGGCTCCAAGCCAGGGTAAAACCTCTCCTCATGAGAGGAAAACCCTTCAAACCCTTCTTATAGATTCTTTATTAACGAATGCCAAGACCTTTGACCAACACTAAAGTGCTTCCAAGACCAAGATAAGATTCTCACGAATATGATTGCTTCGTCACTTTCCAAGCCTATTAGAATCTCTTCTAGAAACACTACTTCAACCTCCAACCATAGCTTTTCATCCCTAACTACGCATCTGCAACTTTGCCCCCTCGACAACAGCAACTACTTCGCATGTGTGGACTAGAACTTCTTCTTCTTGGCCTCTAATTGCCTTGCTTGACCTAATTTGCCTTATGGATCTAGAAGGGGTCTTTGTTGGCCCTTCCTTCAACTCTTTTTCACCAGATCAAATCTTCACAATGAAACCCCAGCCCAATAGTAGAAACCCTAGTGAAAACTACAGAATTTCAAGCCTCTTCTTCGCACGTGTGGAGAGAAAGAGAGAAAGAGGAACCCATAATACTTATTATCCTTCTTCTCCCTTATTTTCTTTCCCTTTTCTACTTCTTCCTTCACATGAGACAGAGAGAGAGGAATGAGTGTGTCGAAATGAGGTCAAGCTATCTCCTATATATAGGTCTTCTAGCGTTACAAATTCTATCTTCTAGGATGATTTGATAGGCTAGTAGGTTGACTTGTTCTTGGAAGGCTCAATAAAACAAAAAAATAATTCCTTTTACAATTTACAATATGCTCGATGGGGTCTTCATTTAATGACAATATCCCTATTTGACTTCTTGACCTAGGACAATCCTAGAATCACTTTCAATTGGTGCTTGACCAATAAAACAAATTTCTTGGGAAAGAA